>PVJC01009295.1:0-46257 GCA_004026665.1 Murina feae
ACTGCCCTCCCCTGCAGGCCTGGGTCCCCTCCCAACTGCCCTCCCTTGCTGGCCATCTTGTGCTGGCCACCTCTGACCACATGGGGGAAGCCATCTTGTGCTGGTCAATTTGCAAATTACTCTTTTATTAGATAGGATGGGTCTGGATATCAGTCTGGATTTTTTGCCATCCTCCCTAATCTAATAAAAGTGATATGCAAATTGACCATTGCCCAAGACACCTAAGCCACGCCCACCAGCCAAGCAACGCCTTTCAGCCAACCAAAGTGGCTGTATGCAAATTAGCCCAGCCAAGATGGAGGCCAGCAGCCATGGTGCTGGAGCAAACCAGAGGCTTCTGTTGCAACTGCCTGCCTAGGCTGGCTGAGCCTCTGCTCAAGGCCAGGCCTACCAGCCAATCAGAGTGGCTGTATGCCAATTAACCCAGCCAAGATGGAGGCTGGCAGGGCGGCTCTGCACTGGGAGCCTCTGAGGCCGGCATAGCTGTGCCAGGTGTGTCAGCTCAGGGGGGGGGGGGGGGAGGTCTGGCCTGGAGCTGCCTCGGGGTATCCAGGAGCGCCCGTCCCGGGTCCAGTGCCTGGCTCCGCCCCCCTGGGGGACTCCCCAGGGCATGCGGAAGCTCGGGGGGCCTCTGCGGGGCATGCAGGAGCAGCCGTCCTGGGTCTGCTGCCTGGCTCTGCCCCGGGGGCCTCCTTGGGGCGTCCAGGAATGCCTGTCCTGGGTCCGCTGCCTGGCTCTGCCCTGGGGGCCTCCGTGGGGTGTCCAGGAATGCCTGTCTTGGGTCTGCTGCATGGCTGTGCCCCAGGGGCCTCTTTGGGGGCGTGCGGGAGCACCTGTCCAGGGTCGGCTACCTTCATCCGCCCCCCAGGACATGCAGGAGCGTCTGCTACACAATGCGGAGAATCTGAAGCCAGTCCGCTGCCCAGCTCCACCTTGGGTGTGTTTGCTCAGCAGCAGGGTCCTACCGAGGGATCCTGCACCAGCGTCCGCCTCTGGCTCGCTACCCAGCTCTGCTCCAGGTGTGTCCCCTCAGTGGTGGGGGCCCACCAGCTGTGTGCGATCGTGGGCCCTACGGTGGGAAACGTCCAGGCCTGCACTCACCAGCCCTCCCACCCCCCAGTGCACAAACTCTGAAGGGGCTGTGGGCAGCCTGAAAATGGCCCTCAGCCCCTCACCCAGGCTGGCCAGGCATGCCAGCAGTGGACATCCCCCCCGAAGTGTCCCAGACTGCAAGAGGGCACAGGCCAGGCTGAGGGCCCCCCCACCCGAGTGCACAAATTTTTGTGCACTGGTCCCCTAGTTTTAAATAACTCTTAATGTGTATATATGTTTAATAAAGTTATTAAAGCCACAATGTAAAAAAGAATGAGAAAGCCTGGCCTATGTGGCTCAGTGGTTGTGCATCAACTCATGCACCAAGAGGTCACAGTTTTGATTATGGGTCAGGGCACATGCCCAGATTGCAGGCTAAATCCCCAGTAGAGGGCATGCAGGAGGCAATCAATGTTTCTATCTATTCCTCTCCCTCTCTAAAATCCATAAAAACTTTTTTTTTTAATGAGAAGGATCTATGGATAGAAAGAACAATTTCCAAAATGCACTGAGATACATAAATGTGTTTGTGAGTAATTTATCTCTGAAGATACATAAGAAACTGAACAGAGCAATTGCATCTGGGGAAGGAGAGGATATGCATACATTTTTTTAAAAACTGGCATATTGTGCATATTATTTTATAATATGCTTTTAAAAAATATGCCACAAACATTTCCCCATATTATTAAATATTCTCTCTTGATTCTGTGTGTCCATGTACATAGGGTTATAGTGTTTCATTATAAGGAATGTGCTATATAATTAAGCCCTCTGATAAGTTTGCAGTACACAACATAGCACACACTTCTGACATGAAATACATGTTCACAGCATATTTGCAGGACCAAAGCAAGCATGCATGTGGTTTTAAACTTATTTCCATTTTGCTTCTTAGGTAAGTCTCTTCCGCAAGTTCATCTCACCCAGGGGTGTACAGTTTGTTACTTAAGTCTTGTTTCCAACCCTTGGGAGACCATCTCTGCAGCAGCCTCTACTTCTAGCAACTCTGTTTCCTTTTGATCAGTGGATTTAGATTAGCCCATTGAAATGAGCCTCGGTGATGCTTTGTGATGCTTAAATTTTCAGTCTCGGATAAATGCATTTTAAACAATATGAAATGAATAGACTATTATGAAATAGTCATGGGTGTACAATCTTTCTGGGAGGCGATTGAGCAATTATCAGCATTAAATGTGCACTACCCTAGATTAAGCACAGATTAAGACACTTTCAATAGTGGCCTAAAAATGGAACCAACCCAAGACTCCAGTCTGGCTTTGATAGGGAGGGCTTACAACCTGATAGGGCACCTGAATTAATCTGTAAAGTAATCATATTATTTTAAACCGTAGAACACATATACTTATGTGCATAGAAGGTTAAATTACTTATATGTGAATAGGGGATTAAGTTTTTCTTAAAGTTTCTTTTTTAAGGACTGTGCGAAGCAATTAGGGAGGTGACTCAGTTGTGAATCCAGCAAGTAGAACCAATAAACATGGTCAGGCCGACCCACCAGAAGTCAAAACATCATCTCATCGCCTGACGTCTGCGGACCCCCAGGCCTGCACATAGCTGCATTCCTCACCCCAGGCCCTTCTCCTTTCTAAGCCTGTCCCCTGAATCTTGCTGGAAGGCAGGATTTGATGCTTGTAAGCACCCTGTCTTCTTGGTTGGCCTTCTCAGTAATCGCCTCGTATGATTCAACCCTGCCTTTGTTATTGGACACAGCCACAGGCAACCTGAGCCCAACCAGGAGTTACCCAGTAACAGCTTCAATCAATTATTGTAAATCCACACCACAGAGTCATATGCAGTCAGTGGTGGTGGGAGCCTCTCCCATCTCCACAGCAGCGCTACGGATGTCTGACTCCTTGCAGGCCTAAGTCAGTTGGACATCCCCTGAGGGCTCCCAGACTTCGAGAGGGCACAGGCCAGGCTGAAGGACCCCTCACCCCGAATGTACGAATTTCGTGCACCAGGCCTCTAGTCAATTTATAATAGGAAAGACTAACTTGGAACCTCAAAAAGCATTCATTCTTCTCAGTAATAGACCTGTATTTTTAAAACTGTACTCAGTGGTTACATTTTGAATTCCACCAATAAAAATGTTACAGACATTTTTCTCTTGGGTTATGAAAGTACCTACAAAGACCCTGGCTGAGTAGCTCAGTTAGAGCATCATCCTGACATACCAAGGTTGTGGGTTCAATCCCTGGTCAGGGCACATACAAGAAGCAACCAATAAATGCATAAATTAGCAGAACAACGAACAGATGTTTCTCTCTTTCAAATCAATAAATACATTTTTTGTTGTTAATCCTCACCCGAGGATAGTTTTCCATTGATTTTTAGGGAGAGTGGAAGAGAGAGGGAAAGACAGACAGAAACATCACTGCGACAGAAACACATCGATTGGTTCCCTCCTGCATGAACCCCAACCAGGGCCTGGGCCCGGGAGGAGCCTGCAACCAGGTATGTGCCCTTGATAGGAATCAAACCTGGGACCCTTTGGTCCATAGGCAGATGCTCTATCCACTGAGCCAACCTGGCTAGGGCAGTAAATACATTTTAAAAAATGAAGAAAAACAAAAGTATCTACATAATATCCTCGATTTTGCTTCATGGTCCATAGAGCCTAAAATATTTGCAATCTGGCCCTTTATAGGCGTTTGCCAACCCCTTGCCTAAAGTAATATCTAGCACACAGGAGGCAACCCCAGTGTCAAAAGGTGACATTCTGTAACAATGAAAACTGTATCTAAAATGTACGTCAATTTGCATAGAAAAAATGGCCAACTAAGTATCAGGGGATGTCCTCAGTGTGCTCTAGTTTGCTGCTTATCTTTCCCCACAAGTAGCATGCATTAATTTCATCCACTTATCGAAAAAGGGACCACATACTAAACCCGACAAGCTCACACGGCAGGCCTTACCCTCAGACAGAAAGTGACGACACGGGATGGTCTGAACGAGAAAATTCCTAACTAAAGGCAGGTCATGGCAGGTAGTTATGACTTAGGCCTGTAGCTTCCTTGTCCAAAGTCAATCTTTACCTTCCAGGAGTCTGTCCAATTTCCTGTTTGCATCTAAGATAACATACTTTTTTTTTTTTTTTTTAAATCCTTGCCCGAGGACATGTTTTCATTGATCTTTAGAGAGAGGAGAAAGAGGAACATCAATGGGAGAGAAAGGTCGATGGGCTGGGTCCTGTACATGCCCTGGACCCGGGATGGAACCCCAAAACTAGTTACGTGCCTTGATGGGAGGTGGAACCTGCAATCTTTCGGTGAACCAGCCGATGCTCCAACCAACTGAACTAGCTAAGATGGCATACAAAGAGAAAGAAAGAAAGAAAAGAAAGTGAATAAAAAATCTGATGAGCAGACTAAACTGGTGAATAGAATAGAATCAGAGGCATAGAAAGGGAGTGGACTGACAATTTTCGGGGATTAAGGGTGTTGGGGGTGCGTGAAGAGACTGGACAATAATTGTACACCTACGGATGAGGACAGTGGGGGGCAAGGACAGAGGTTGGGGTGGGAAATGGGAGGAGGGGAGCTATGGGGGAAAAAAGAGGAACAACTGTAATAATCTGAACAATAAAGATAAATTAAAAAAAAAGAAAGAAAGAAAGAAAGAAAGGTGAGGATAATCTTCTCCGGACCCCGCAGGGCAAGAAGTCAGTGTTACCTGGTTCCCCGCACACCACCTCTGTGTGCTGTACGTGTTAATATCCCGGACCCACGAATGCAAAAGGATGTCTATGTTGCCTTTTCATCCGGTCCCAGACCATTTCCTCGCTTTGCCTTCTCCAACTCCCTTAACCTACCACCACTGGGTTGCATGTAACCCTCTGTGCCGCTCCTCCTTTTATTTTAATGTACAAAATAAGCTGCTCCGCTGCCATTCTCCAGAGCACCTTCTCAATCCCTTGAGATTTTGCTCCCCCGCAACTGCCAGTTTGGCTCCAATAAACTCATAACAATTCCCTACGGGTCTGGACGTTTCTTAACGCCCGCGCGCATTTCAGAAGTGGCGTCGCTGCTCCTCTCAGGCAGGCAGGCCGGCCGTCTTGCCAGCGCGTCACCGAAGGTCGGCCGTGGGCGCTCCACGACGCGGAGGCCACGCAGGCTGAGGCCGGGGGAGCGGGAAGTCCCCGCCGCGGAGTCTCCCTAGCCGGCTGCGGCGACAGAAACCGCGTGCGAGGGTCTCTGGGATCTCACTCGGCCCAGTTCCGTCCTCACCGAGCCCGGCGACCCCGGGTTCCGTTCCCACCACGGGGCTGGCCTGGGAGCCTCCCGGACTCACCTCGCCTCGCAGTCTCTTCACTGCCGCTCCCTCGACAATACAGCACAGGCCCTGACCCAGACAAGGCTCCCCAGGCCCCTTGCCCCGCGGAGAACGTGCCCCGCCGGGCCTCTGGGCTGCAACGAAGCAAGCAAAAAGCCGCTGCCACAGATAACGGCCAGCACGGCTGACCCGGCGGTTCCGGGGCGGCGGGAGACAGGGGCCCCTCCGCGCAAGCGCAAAAGAGCCCGTGCGTCTGCGCACCGCGAGCCCCTCCCGCGCGCTGGGCCTCACGCGGCTTCTTCCCGCCCGCCTCCCGCCCTCACTTCCGGGGTTTCCCGGCGACGGCCGTAAGTGGCGGACGGAAGCAGCCCACGAGGCCCGCCGTAAACGGCTCCCTCGCGCCACTTCCTGCCGGCTTCCACAGACGGCGCTGGTGGGGGATCGAGAGGCACCGGAGGTCGTTCCCGGCGGCAGGAGCCATGGAGATGCCGCTGCCACCCGACGGTGAGGCCCAGCGCGAGTTTAGGGACCGTTTCTCTCTCCCCCGGATCCCGTGTTGGCCTACCCCGCCTCCTGAGGTTCCCGGGCTAAGGAGGGGGCGGGGCTCGGCCTCCCGGGTTCCGCCCGCGGCCTCTCCCGCGGGTCTCCGCATTCCCGGCGCGCTTGTGGCCCCTACCAGGACCCGTACAAGGGCGGCCTCTGCGGGGCCCACCCCTAAGAGATCCCGACCTGGCGGACGGCGGCTGGTGCGCCTGGGCCCCCGGATTTGGGCGGTCCTCGCTGACGCCCCGCGTGGCCTTTTCTCCGTTCTCCAGACCAGGAGCTTCGAAATGTCATCGACAAACTGGCCCAGTTCGTGGCTCGCAACGGGCCCGAGTTTGAGAAGATGACGATGGAGAAGCAGAAGGACAACCCGAAATTCTCGTTTCTGTTCGGAGGCGACTTCTACAGTTACTACAAGTGCAAGCTAGCGCTGGAGCAGCAGCAGCGTGAGTCCCCTCCGGCCCCTCTGGTCGCGCCCTGGAGCGATTTCTTTCTCTGATACCAGCGCAGGCTCTGCCACAAACCGCCTTCTTTGGGGCCGCACGCTCTTCCGCACGGAGGCTAGGCCTTCGTCGTCCCTTCCGTTGTTCCCAGGCCTGCAGCAAGTGGTGTAATGGGGAAGGAGGTTATGGATCCACCTTCCGGGCTCGAGATCAGGGGTCTTTCTGCTGTTTTGCAAACGTGATGGCTGGGATCGGCACAAGTAGTGATCGCTTCAGTGTTTTCCAGGAAGGAAGCGGTAGAGGCTGGACCGGGACTCTGTTTTAAGCCACCCGTCCCCTTGGTGGGCTCTTCCTGGGTCCAGCGAGGTTTTTGTGCATTTCAGTTGCTTACAGCCCAGATCAAAAAGTATCGTCCCTTTGGGTTTTAGTTCTTTTGCAGAGAGGTTCACCACGTTCACCAAGCTGGGAGGCAGGATTCCGGTCCTGCCCTGGGAGGATTTAGGATGGAGTTAGAAATCACAGCTGGCCTTTGAGTAAGAAGTAGCCTCCAGCTGGTAAGGTCCTAGGTCCGTTTTGTTCCGCAAGGAATACCTAGCTTCTGAATACGTTTGAATGAGTAGGGGGTGGCTCAGGTTGATGGGCATTGAAAGCTGACTGTTTCCTGGACTGCAAGCACCAGACTTCGTTTTGAGTCGTTCTTGTGCCCTAATACGGGGTACACAGTAGCATTCGGTAAAGGATTTGTAAGAAACCGCTAAGGTGCAGCGGACAAGCCTGGTGTGTTTAGGTATCCTCGGGAGAAACCACGAGAGGCTCGGCGTGGCTGGAACACAGAACGTGCGTGGAGGAGGGAAGCATTTGGTCTGGAGTGGAAATGCCAGGGGAATGTTGGGGTTTCCACCCTCACTTCAGGGGTTCTCGTGCGTAGTTACGTTTGAGATGGGGGTGAGGGAGATCAGCTTCCTGAAATTGTGGGCATAATGTGTGTGCTTACTCCTTAGCCCCTGCACACCAGTTTAAAGCCCCTGCTTCGGGCAGTGTGAAGGCACCAGAGCGTTTGAAACAAAGGGGTGGTGGGTCAGGTTCGTATGGTCAGTGTGGCAAAGCTGCAGGGAACAGGAGTGGAGGCTGGAACCGGTGAGGCCGGCGGGGAATGGACAGGGGCATGTGTCGGTAAGCTCTGAATTAGATCAGTGGGTCGGGCCTGAGGGACTCGGCCTGGGGGTTCCTGGGGTTAAGGGGTCGAATCCATGAACTGGGGCGCCAGATGGGTATTTCTGACATAACCAGGTAGGGCAGGACAGTGCATGGGCTGGAGTGACCAGGGGCGAGAGCTGCTTGCCTTGCAAGGGGAGCTCACTGACCCTGCCCTGCAGGGTTAGAAATCCAGGGCTGCTTGCGACTTGGAGCCATGACCCAGGAAGAATAGGGTGCTTCCAGCAGGGAAGATTGGGGCTCGTGGAGTGTATCCTGCGGGTAACAATATCTAGCTGTGATTGAAGGATGCATAGAGTTAGCCAGATGGAAACCGAAGAAGGAAAAGTATTCAGGCAGAGGAAACTGCCTGAGGAAGGACAAGGGAGTGAGTGGAGCGGACAGGAGCCCAGAGAAGGGGGGGTTCTTAGAGTGGCTCAAAGCGAGGGTGCAGAGTAGGGAGGGCTGGCTGCCAAGGACTTAGGGATTCTCCTAGGAGCGTTGGGGGTCTCTTGAAGGGTTGGTTTCGGGTCTGTGTTGTGGAGCAGGGTTAGTCATTGTAAAGACCGGGGCCCAGGATGTGCTAGAACGACGTTTTGCAAACTCTGTTGAAGGACCAGTTTTTGTTTTTTAAAATTCCGTTGTAGAGAGTATACCTTTGCAAAATAGAGTAAAAATGTGAGCCACAAAGGCGGCAAGCACTCCTTCACCATTTCTGCATTTGTGTAACCTTTCACCTGACTGCTCCTCAGACCGCACTTTGAGCAGCATCACTGTATTGCCACGTGGAGGGGGGCAGACTGGACTCGGAGACTAGTTTCAGAAGTGATGCAGGTGATAGCGGAGTTGTGGCAGTGGCAGCAGGGACACCAGCAGACCAGAACGTGATCCAGGAAGCCGATGACAGCACGGGTTGACTTGTCAGTGTGAGGTGCAAGGGAAAGAGGAAGGTCTGTGCCTTCTTGGCTCTGGCTGGGGTATATAGGCAGAGCCATGCCAGCCACGGAGGTCAGGAGTGGGGCTTGGTGGGTGGAGCATGAGGCTAGAGGATGTGCATGCCTGTGGAAAGCTAGGGGCTGTTGGAGCTGTAATGAGGTCCAGAGCTCAAGGAATCCGGGGTGAACATGACAGAGTTGGGAATCACGGTACAGTGATAGTAAGTGCATTCCCCTGGGGTTTCAGAGAGACAGCCCTGGCATCCCAGCAGTTAAGGTCAGAGAGAAAGAGGAAGGGGCCACACAGACCGAGTGAGACAGGACCTGTGACAGGGCCATCAGGCTGAGTAAGGATGTCCCCAAGGGTGCGGGAATAGGGGTTGGGATGGGTGAACAGAGCCAGACTTGCTCTGGGCAAGGAAGATGCAGGAGAGATGACTTGAAATGGAGTCTTGGCTGTAAAATTGTTGAGATGAGGGGCATGCGATTAAGGGAAAGTTTTTTAAGGCAGAAACAGTTATATTTCGGGGCTGCTGGGAAGGAGTCAGAAAGAGGGAGAACAGGTGTCAGTACCAGAAGGCTCAGCCAGAACTCGAAAGTGACTGAGTGCCCGCGATGGCCCCGGACAGCACCGTCGCTCTGTCTGCCTTTCGTCGTCCAAAGGCCAGGTTCCCTTGGGGTGGGACTCAGCAGGGTCCCAGCACTGCGGGGGCATGTTCAGACCAGACAAGACCCAGTGGCCAGTGGGGAGACCATTTTGTTCAGTGACCCTTCCCAGCAGAACCCCCTCCCCCCCATCCCACCACCCAAATTTCTCTCTCTCCTCATCTGGCCCCATTCGGGGCGCACACCCCTGGCCCGGTCTCCTACCAGTAGGACGGTCCTCTCACCCTGGCTCGATCTCGGTTGACTCCGAGGAGTCCCTTTCCGCCCACAGAGTCAGGGTAAGAAAATCAGGGGCCCGTGGTGATGGGCCACAGCATGTGCTCAGGGTGCTGCCTGCTCCTACTTTGGGCCCCTGGCTGGGCGTCCGGTGGCTTTGATGACCTGAAAGTACGGAGTATATTAGCAGGTGGAAGCAGAGAGGCCGAGGGCCTAGGAGAGATGCTCGTGGGGGCAGAGCTTTAGCCTGGGGTGAGCATCAGGTTAGGCCTTGGGGAGGTGGGGAGGGTCTGTGCCAGAGGACACTGGGCCAGACGGACAGTGTTGGAAAGAGTGGCAAGGTCACGGCCCTGAGGCCTCCAAGGACAGGACTGGTACCGAGGCGGGAGGTGGTGGGTGGGGCATGGGAAAGGGGCTGCTTCTAGGCTCTGGGGGAATGAGGGTGGGGTGGGGTGGGGTGGGAGAGCCAGGCTGAGCGAGAGTGGAGCCTGGCAGACTTCGGGGGGGGGGGGTGCTGCAGCAGAGTGCAGGAGTCCTCTTGTGGATGGTAAGTGTAGGAAGGGGAGCCCTGTGGCCACCTTCTCACTGGGGCACCTTTTCTCCTCTTCTGCCAGTCATCTGCAAGCAGCAGGCCCCAGAGCTGGAGCCAGCCGCAGCGCTGCCACCCCTCACACAGCCCCCATTAGCCCCTGCTGCACCCATCCCACCCGCCCAGGGAGCCCCGTCAATGGATGAGCTCATCCAGCAGAGCCAGTGGAACCTGCAGCAGCAGGAGCAGCACCTGCTTGCCCTCAGACAGGTACGGGGCCTGCTCCTCCTCTTCCCTCCCTCTCCAGCAGCCCTGAGTAGGCCTGGGGCCCTCCCCTTTCCCCTTTTTGTCCTCAGGTGGTCTCTGGAGCTCACCCCTGTGCCTCAGTTTTTGCATCTGTACATTGGGACTCGCAAATAGCTTCCAGGAGGACTCATTACCGAGCATCAGTGCTGCGGACAGTGCTGCCACTACCCATGCATGTTTAGCCCAGTCCCTCTGGACAGAGATGCTTCTCACGCCAGGGAGATCATTGCCCAAGCTGTTTACTGGGGTGCACACCTGTGAGTGCGACTGCACGTTAGATGTTGTGTAACAGAATGCCATGTGGCCTTCGGCGCCATTGGCACCAGTTCTTGGTAGCCAGGTCACTCCAGGCTGTTGAGGGGAAGGACCCTTCTGTCCTGATCCATCACAGTTCTAATAGTTTTGCCAAATATAGTAGGATAAATCCCATGGAAAATGAGATGAATAAAAAAATACGGCATCTGAAACACCAGCCCCTGTTTTATTGCTATATTTAAGGTTACTGTCATATTGCTGACAACAATACATGCCAGATCACTCACCCTCAGTTTCTGGCTGGAGCTTCGCATAGGATGGGTGGTCCGGCCTTGGCCAGCCCTGATGGGGCTGCCTGTCCCCACGGAAGTCCCAGATTTCAGCAGTCTCTCAGTTTGCCAGTCTAATGACAAAGCTGCTCCCCTGTTTTAATTTTCCATTCCCTGGTTGCTCTCCTTTCTCCTGACCATTCATAAGTCCTCTCTACTGTCTGTCCATTTTCTTTTTGTGTTTAATTAGCCTGCAGAGGTTCCTTGCTCCTCTGGGTCTTAATCATTCGTCTGTCACCTGGGGTAGGGGTGGACGTGTCTTTCCCTGTCTCATCTTGCTCTAACCTCTGCCTGCCGTGGCCGCGACTGCTCCAGGTGTGGGTGTGAGGCTGTGGATGTGAGGGACGGGCCTTCTGCTTATGTGGTGGGACACTGATGGGCAGTCTTGGTGCCACCTGGCCCCCCAGGAGCAGGTGACAGCAGCCGTGGCCCATGCGGTGGAACAGCAGATGCAGAAGCTCCTGGAGGAGACCCAGCTGGACATGAACGAGTTTGACAACCTGTTGCAGCCGATCATTGACACGTGCACCAAAGATGCCATCTCGGTGAGGGCAGTGGGGCGGGTGGGCTCAGGGCCCCTGCCAGGTGAGAGGCCACCAGAGCCTGTGGGCAGGGCTGCTGGAGCAGTGCCCATCTGCTCTTGCCCTTCCCCCGAGCCCTGGGCACCACACCCTCGGCTGTGCCCTGACCTCCCTGGGCACCTGCCCGTGCTCCAGCTGGGACAGCCCAGCTCTGCTCACCCGCTGCTCTGACTTGCAGGCCGGGAAGAACTGGATGTTCAGCAACGCTAAGTCCCCTCCGCACTGTGAGCTGATGGCAGGCCACCTCCGGAACCGCATCACCGCCGACGGGGCGCACTTTGAGCTGCGGCTGCACCTCATCTACCTGATCAACGACGTGCTGCACCACTGGTAAGGGCCTCTCCGGCCCCGCTTGCCTTCCCTCTGCTTCTGGCCTCTTGTGGCCGCTTCACTTCACTCAGTAACTTGGCTGGTCTCAGGATGTGGGTCATTTGTCCCGAGACCCTGGGAGAAGGTCATCTGTGTCACAGATTCCTCCTTTTCCCACTCCCCTCCCCGCACCGCCCCCCTCCCACGCCTCAGCCTGTCCCTGGATCCCCTCCCCCATCCCTACCTCACCTAGGGCCACTGTTCCTTCACTCCTTACTCCTTTAGGGCAAATTCTGGTGTCTTTCAACGATGCGCGTTACACACCATCAGTCAGCTGACCCTGCCCTGTTTCAGGGACCTTGGTGCTGGGTTCCCCTTGTGGACTCTCTGTCTCAGCCACCAAGACAAACCCCCCCCTCACAGCCCTCCCCAGGCCAGTGGTTGCACCTGCACTGCCTTTTGGGGGCCTTAGGACAAAGGTTAACGTAAGGAGCCAGATGCCTGGGCCAAGGAGGCCTCGGGAGGAGACGGGCCGAAGGGGGCAGTGTGTGTAAGGCCGTGTGTGGCTGCCATGTTTGGCTTTGAGCTTGGCCAGCTGAAGGGCATGGTGCCCGTGAGGGCAGCAGAAACTGACCTGTCCCTCAGTCCCTTGCCCTGCGCTGTCTTCCGCCACATGGGTCCCTGGGTCCCTGGGTCCCTGCCCTCCTCCAGCCACACTCAGCCACTCCCTACAGCATCATTCCTCTATTTTGCATGTGGGGAAGTAAGCAGCCGCCTGGAGCTTTCCCTGCCTTCCTGCTTTATTCACTCCTTCTGACTCCAGGCAGCTCTGCAGAGACAGCCCTGTCCTACCTGCCCTCCGCCTGGACTGCTCTCCCTCCCCTGACCCACTTCCCCACTCCAGCACTTGCTCCAGTCTGTGAGCTCTCTCTGGTGAACTTGGTGTTGGGAGGGGTTCCAGCTACCTGCCTCATGCCATCTGGGCTCACTGCCACACTGGGGGCCCCGTGCCACCTCAGTGTACAGCTGCAGGGACCTCCACACCCAATTAACCTCAGAGTGCCCCCGAAGGATGGGGGGTGGGGGTGGGGCAGGCAGCCTTGCCCTGCCAGCCACAGGTCCCCAATGCCAGGCACACTTGGCATACTCCCTCTGCCTCCTAAAACACGGGGCCCAAGTCAGAGATTTTTGTGCACATGGGATCAAAGTGCTGAGCAAGACCATATAGACGAGGCCCTGAGCCCACAGCAGCTCTAGCCTGTCCTTGGTGGACATTGGGATTCTCACAGGCTCTGTGTCTGTTCATTCTCATGCGAGGAGGGAAGGATTATTTTCCTAACAAGGAGACCAAAGTGACAGGCATTGCTCTGAAGGTCCCCACCCTGTGTTTTATCCCTCCTCCCACTGCTGTCTGTCAGTGGGGCCCAAGTGCCAGCACAGGTCTTGTGGGGAGCCCAGCCCTCGTCCCAGCCGGGTTGGGGGCCCGTTCCCTGAGAAGGCAGAGGGTGCTATGGCTGGAGCCACGATGGTAACGGGCGCGTGGCCGGGTCCCGCCCCAGGGCCCTGACGCGCGGAAGGTCTCTCCCTCACAGCCAGCGCAAGCAGGCCAGGGAGCTGCTGGCCGCCCTGCAGAAGGTTGTGGTGCCCATCTACTGCACCAGCTTCTTGGCCGTGGAGGAGGACAAGCAGCAAAAGATTGCCCGGGTACGTGGCGCAGCCTGGAGGGGTAGAGTAGGGTGGACAGGGCATGGGCAAGCTGTTTCTCCTGACGTGATTGCTCATCCTCCCACATCCAGCTCCTGCAGCTATGGGAGAAGAACGGCTATTTCGATGACTCCATCATCCAGCAGTTGCAGAGCCCGGCCCTGGGGCTCGGCCAGTACCAGGTGAGTGCCACCACCTCCCGGACCACACGTGGGGCCGGGGTGGACACCACCCCAGCAGCTTCCAGAAATAAGGGGCCCGCCTCCCCCACCTGGGCTGGGAACAGCCAATGGAACGGTGGCCTCAGAGCCCAGATGGCATTTTCTAACTACGCTCCCGGGTGTGCCTCTAGTGAGTGTTGAAGGCTGGAGTTGAGCAGCAGCCTGGGGGGCCCTGTCCCATGCACAGGAAGGGGGGAACCCTCCTAGCTAAGCTTCCTCGTGTGCTTGTGACCCAGTTTCCCCATTTAGGCCCAGTTCTCAGGGTGTCACTGGCTTGTTTGCACTGGTCCTCTAGGCCCGCATTCACGCGATGGGAAGGTGAGGAGACCCCGGGTAGTCTGGGCTGCTGTGGCCATCACCTTGTGCAGTCAGTGCTCCTGTACATGTCTGCCTTTGCCCAGGGCAGGGCGGGTCTTCTTGGTCCCCTGTACCATGGTCCCTCTGTGCGCAGCTTCTGGAATAAAAAGCACAGCTCACACCCCTTCTCTCAGGCTGGAAGGCCTGGTTGAGTGTCAGGAGCTCTGTGCAGGCTGCTTCCCTCAGTGATGGTCCTAAATGCCATCTTCTCCACAGGGGAGAGGCTCTCATGCTCAGAAGCAAATGAGGAAAGTGCATTTCATGCTTTCTCTACATTTTACCCCCTTTCTCTTACGTTAAGTAAAAATGGACTTGTATTGCTATACAACAGTCAAGGCTAACTGCTTTTTTTCCTCCTGAGTTCAGCTTAGTAAACGTGATAGCTCGTGTTTGCTAAGCCTCTACCATACTAGTCCCTTTCCATGTGTTATTTGCTGACTTCTCCCTGGAATCTTCAGAAGTTGGTCCCAATGTTGTCCCATTTTGCAGATGAGAAAAACTGAGGCTCAGGGAGGTGGTGACTTATTCAAAGCCAGGCACCAAGTAAGCACAGCCCATGAGCATGTCTCAGAATATTTGTCAGTGACGTATGTTTAAAATCTGTGTGGCCGTCTAGGGCACAGTTATCATTGCCTGATTCCATTATCAGGGAATTCTAAACTCACTGCACATCACCAAGATTTTGGCTAGATCAGGTGGTCTGGTTGTCAAGATCAAGTTGATCGGTTTACATGTCGTCACCTGCCAGCCTGCTGCAGCCTCTGGGTCTCACTGCCCCTGGCAGCCCCCCGACTTCCCAGTGCTTTCCTAGCGTTTGTCCCCATGCTGCTCTGGAAGGGGTGGGCTCTGAGGCTCCAGCACTGAGTGCCACTGCCATTCTCTTTCTACTAGGCAACGCTTATCAATGAGTACTCCTCGGTGGTCCAGCCAGTGCAGCTGGCCTTCCAGCAGCAGATCCAGACCCTCAAGACGCAGCATGAGGAGTTTGTCAACAGCCTGGCCCAGCAGCAGCAGCAGCAGCAGCAGCAACAGCAGCAGATCCAGATGCCACAAATGGAAGCTGAAGTCAAGGCCACGCCACCACCGCCTGCCCCACCGCCAGCCCCTACGCCCACCCCAGCCATCCCGCCAACCACCCAGCCCGGTATGTGCCCCCCCTACACCCACTCTTGGGGGCTGGTCCTAGCAAGCAGCTTTCCCCCAGAGAAGGGCTCTAGTTTTGGAGTCTCGGGCAGATTCTAACCAGTTTAAAGCAACAGGCTGGGGAATTTCACTCTTAAGTGTAATAAAACTTTCACAGTTCAGTTCTCCTTTATAAACTGTCCCAGAGAGCAGGCAAAGAGGAAAGCTGCCCAGATCATTTTCCAAGACCAAGATAACTCTGAATAAAGATGCAGAAATACTGAACAAAATCTTAGCAAATTAAATCCAGCCGTAATAAAATTTATTATGACCAAAAAGGACATGTCCCAGGAATGTATAAGGATGGTTTAACACTGAGGAAGCCTAACAGTGTAACATCAAATGGGAGGAAGTGATATTTGAGTTAGGTACAGAATAGGTAATAAAATTCAGCAGTGGGAAAAATGCTTCAGCAAACTAAAGCGGACATGGTAGAAGCATGGAACTTGCTGTAAAGCTTTCAGAAAAGAAGTGTGAGTCCTGCCTTCCCAGCACTTTCCCTTGGGTCGTGAAGTAAGGATTTAACAGAGAATGAAGCCCAGTCTGGGCCGCCCTGGTGTCCGCTGATGGCCGTTTTGGGTGGTACCTCCTGCTACTGTGGCCTCCACTAACTGCCTTCTCGCCTGGCTCCAGATGACAGCAAGCCTCCCATCCAGATGCCTGGCTCCTCTGAATATGACGCCTCAGGAGGGGTCCAGGACCCTGCAGCCACCGGCCCCCGGGGCCCTGGGCCCCATGACCAGATCCCACCTAACAAACCGCCGTGGTTTGACCAGCCTCACCCCGTTGCTCCTTGGGGCCAACAGCAGGTATTTCTTACCAGGGCAAGTGAGCATGCCTGGGCCTACTGAGACCGATGACAAGGGTGGCGGGCAGCCTCCGTAGGTGAGGGGCCTTAGCCACTTCCTGGGAGACTTGAAGCTCTGCAGCAGGGTCTGGTGGGGAGGGGACGATAGATAGCCCCGTCTTCCCACGGTACTGGGATTAGGTGGAGCAAGAAAGTCAGGCCTTGCCGCTTCTGGTGCTTTGATCATCTGGGATTCTCAGTAACAGGTCCCATGTTCCTGTGAGTGCAGGGAAATTCCACACAGCACGGGAGGGTGCTCCCTTCCCTTCCCTTTTTTTTTGACCCGTTCAACTAGCAAAGTGTCAACATCTTGTCACCCTGGAGAGAACATGGTGCTTTTAAAGGAGGTGGAAGGTCACAAGTGTCAGACAGCGTTTTCTGGGGCTGAGATTCCTCCCGTTTCCTTGGGGCCGTTTCCAGGCAAGGGCAAGGGTCATTCCATCCAGCATAACAGAACTAGGAGGCCCACGACTACAGGGTCCCCTCAGCGAGGGTCTCCCCTCGCTCAGCAGTCCATAGACACCATGGCCTGGCCTGCCCCTGAGGCATCTTACATGTTTTGAAATTATTGCCATATTTAAAGTTTGGCTTTCTGGCTTCCTGAGGGTATGGTGGCCTGGGCCCGTCTCTGCTGCTAATGGTCACTGGAACTAACCAACCATGACCCTAGAGATGGACTCTCTGGACCCATCCTCCTGGCTCTGAGTTTGGGTTGCAGTCCAACTTTAAGTCTTCAAAGCAGCAACTGGGTGAGGTTAGAGCTCATGTGGCCTTCAGCCTTCAGAAACAAGTTTCCTGGGTTGGACCTAGGAACCGAGCCTGAAATAGGACTTGAGGGCAAGTAGCTAAGTGGGAGATGTCCTAGGAGAACAGCACAGGGTTGAGGGAAGTTACGAAAGGCTGTCTTCAGGGTGGGTGGCCTCGGGCTCAGCCACTGTGCGTATTCTGGATGCAGTGGGGGAGGCACCTCTGTACTGTCCACGAGGGGGCTTGGGTAGGGGGTGTTCTGATTCCCTGTACGTGGGGCATCTAGAAAGTCCTGTATGAGGACCCAGAAAAGGAGGCCTCAGCCACGATGGGGGTGCAGAAACTTGGGAGTCAGGTTATCAGCATGGACATGAGGGGCCAGTGGTAGGGTAGATGCCATGGCCTGCCCAGGGCAGCGCCCAGCAGCCCCTCAGTGTGCAGCACCGGGCAGTGCGGAGGCTGGATGGGCCTCGAGAATGGCTGACATCTGCTCTTTGTCTCACAGCCTCCCGAGCAGCCCCCCTACCCACACCACCAGGGTGGGCCACCCCACTGCCCACCATGGAACAACAGCCACGAGGGCATGTGGGGCGAACAGCGTGGGGACCCAGGCTGGAACGGCCAGCGCGACGCACCCTGGAACAGCCAGCCCGACCCCAACTGGAACAGTCAGTTCGAGGGCCCCTGGAACAGCCAGCACGAGCAGCCGCCCTGGGGTGGTGGCCAGCGAGAGCCGCCCTTCCGCATGCAGCGGCCACCACACTTCCGCGGGCCCTTCCCACCCCACCAGCAGCACCCACAGTTCAACCAGCCACCACACCCCCACAACTTCAACCGCTTCCCGCCCCGCTTCATGCAGGATGACTTTCCCCCGAGGCACCCCTTCGAGCGGCCCCCCTATCCTCACCGCTTTGACTACCCTCAGGGGGACTTCCCTGCTGGTGAGTGTTGTGCATGTTTGAGGCCCAGTACACACAGCCGTCCCCTGCCCCTGGTTCCTGAGAAGTCCATTTGCCTGCCGGGAGGAGGCACCTGACAGATTGGCTTCCTGAGCAGGCTGATGGCACTGCTCTTGGTCTTTGGTGACCCTGATGTGCCCAGAAGCTAGGTCATAGGCAGAGCGTCATGGGATGACAGGAGACTAGACCACACACCAGACAGTGGAGGGGTGACACTTTGGTCCCTCTTCCTAGGACTAGGGCACTGTCCTGCAGAGAAGGGGAGCTAGATTCCAAAAGGAGAAGTAACCCCCAAGTGCCCACAGCAACAGGCACTGAGTCCAGGGCCCACACCACTGTCATAGGATGGTTTCCCTTCTTTATTGTTGTTTTTCAGAGGACCTTTATTTTTGTTAACTTTCTCTTTTTAAAATAAAAATTTTTAATGTTTTTATTGGTTTCAGAGAGAGGGAGGGAGGGAGAGACACAAACATCAATGATGAGAGAGAATCAGCGATTGGCTGGGTCCTGCACATCCCTTACTAGGGATGGAGCCCACGACCCAGGCATGTGCTCTGACTGGGAGTCCAGCCATGACCTCCTGGCTCATGAAGTCAGTGTTCAGCCACTGAGCCACACCAGCCGGGCTTAAAAGAATTTTCTTCTTACTGTATTACTGCCTCTACCTTAAAATCCACCATTGCTTACATATTCAGCTCGGAGATCACTTCGCATGTGTTAATATCCTGGGGTGGTGGGAGAGTCCCACACATTGGGCGGCTCCCACAACAGTTACTGTTTCCTAGTCTAGAAACAAGGTTAGTGTCCTCTAATGTCTCTCCTGGGCTGTAGATGGCTACCTTCTCCCTGTATGATTGTCTCTATCTGTCTGCGTCCTAATCTTATAAGTCACATTGAATCAGGACCCACCCATATGACTTCATTTTAAGTTAATTACCTCTTCAGGGGGCGAGTTTAGGACTGGTGGTGGTGAATGCGGGGGTGAGGGTGGGGAGGAGGTACAGTTTAGCCCATACCATTGCTGTTCGAAGGTTCTGTGATTCCCCTATGGTTCCTCCTTTAACCTACGAGGTCCATCAGGTGCTCCTGTGGGTGCCAGCCCCCGAGCCTTGGCTCCTCCCCTCTTGCTGCATTGCCTGAGCAGTGGGTGAAGCAGTGGGAGAGAAGGTGATGGAAGGGCTGCTCAGAAAGTGGGTGTTGGCGTCCTTGCTCCTCTCTGAGCTCCTTGGTGCCGCCTGGCTCATAAAGTCCCTCTGAGCCTGAGATAAGTTTCTGTTTTGCAGAGATGGGACCCCCTCACCATCACCCTGGCCATCGCATGCCACATCCTGGGATCAATGAACACCCTCCCTGGGGGGGGCCCCAGCACCCTGACTTTGGCCCTCCTCCCCATGGCTTCAACGGGCAGCCACCCCACATGCGGCGACAGGGCCCGCCCCACATCAACCACGATGACCCCAGTCTGGTCCCCAACGTTCCCTACTTCGATCTCCCCGCCGGGCTAATGGCCCCCCTCGTGAAGGTAAGGTCTGTGGTGAGTGCCGAGTTTAGTGGGACATGCTTGGGCCAGTACCTCTGCCTCCGTGTGAGAAGTTCATAGATGAAACTAATTTCCTGTAGGCTGCAAAACTGCTTCCCCAGGCCACTTCCCCGTATTCCCCACTCCCCAGTGAACTCGGCCAAGCCAGCCTGTGAGGATGCACCTGAGTCAGTGCGGCCCGTGTTCCCTTGGTCCCTCTGCATCTTCTGGTGCTGGGAGTTTGGCCACTTGGGGCAGGCTGGGTTGGGCATGAGGCACAGGTCCTCTTAGTAATGGTTCTTAGTAATGGAAGCCACCTTGTCCAGGGGTTGATGGCAGAGGGGTTTTCTAGGAAAGGGGCAGCCGCTGAGGTGTGCCTCCATGGAACCTGGGAATGTGTGTGAGGGGTGAGGTGAGCAGGGCTGGGGCAGGCAGAGGGACCAGCAGATGAGCCAGTTCCCAGGCCGGGCTAAGGCTCCTGATTGTGGCAGGGCCCTCAAGGGAGATAACAGAGCTCTGGGTAGGAAGTCAGGGCACAGGGTGGCACCTGCAGGCAGAGCATCTGGGATTCACAGGGCTCTTTCTGTCTCCTTACCCTGAAGGCCATGTCTTTTGTGGTCATAGTTTTGGAGAAAGAATTCTGTGGCTTTTATCAGCCTCAAAGAGGGTGGGCCTTTCAGCAAGGGCTGGGTGAGCTCTCTGATGCCCAGAGCAACCTGAACACCAAACCAGGCCCTGTCTCCTGCACCTGCAGCTTTCTGGGTGGGCCCGATGGGGGCTCCAGCAAGATGTGGTGACAACTATGTTCTCCACTGCAGCTAGAAGATCACGAGTACAAGCCTTTGGACCCTAAAGACATCCGCCTTCCCCCTCCCATGCCACCCAGTGAGAGGCTGCTGGCGGCTGTGGAGGCCTTTTACAGCCCTCCTTCCCATGACAGGCCAAGGAACAGGTACGGGGGTTGGGGAGACCTAGCAGTAGGGCCAGTGATGGGAGGGGAGTCTATCCCATCTCCCAACCTGTCTCCTCCCAAGTTTGCTTCACAAGAAAGACTCTTACCATCCGTACCTTCTACCCAGCAGGGTGTGAGGCCCAGGTGAGGAGTGTGGTGTCTCTAGGAGAAATGGCATTACAGGGTCCATTTCTCTCCTGACTGGGTGGTGTGTGTCATACAGTGGCCCTTGATGAAAGGCTTTTCTGTTCAGGACTCATTGTTTTACTGCACATCCAGGCTTGGTCATGGGTCCCTTTCAGGATACCCTCCCCCAAAGGCCTTATCACCAGCCCGGCTGACATTGCTTCCTTTCCTGTGCCAGGCACAGGTTGCCACCTATGAGTCACAGCCCCTGGCTCCCAGTTATGATCACCACAGGCCCGAGACCCTCAGCTCTGTCTTCACACTGCAGTTCAGAAAGGCCGAGAGCCGGTGGTGTCGGGTATAAGTCCAGTCTCTCCACCTCCCAGCCAGGTGTCCTGACCTCAGCCTGCTTCCTCATCTGAGGAAATGGCAGTCCAGTGCTGTCTGTAGTGGCATGTGCTCCGCTCCCAAGCGAAAGAGGGAGGGGGGGAGGGAGGCTTGTGGGGTAGGAGGTAGCCTGCCCCTCCTGATGAGATTGCCCAGTGCCCTTCGGGAAGGAGGCTGTTGTGTCACGTGTGGTTACATTGCCCGTCTTACAGCGAAGGTTGGGAGCAGAACGGCCTCTACGAGTTCTTCCGAGCAAAAATGCGGGCCCGACGGCGGAAAGGCCAGGAAAAGAGGAACAGGTAAGGGCGTCCCTGCTGACTTGGGTGGAATCATGTTGCCTCCCTGGCTACATTTTGTCATGAATTGGCTTAAAGTGAACCAGACACACAGTTCTGTCACACCCTAACATGTTGTATCATGCCCCCAACACCTGATGTCATACGACATGACATCACCCCCAATCAGAGAGAGAGGAAGTCAGGTCTAGCCTCTGCCCTGCCCGGGTCTTGGGCCTAGCCCCCTATGTTAAAAGTGCTAGGAGCTGTTCCCACAACCCTGAGTTAAAACACCAGCACAAAAGACGTTGGCTTTGGTCTGTATTCACCAAGCTGTTTAGGACTGTGACACCAAGGTGTGAATGGCATGTCTGTACCCCTGGGGTCATTCGGAATCGGGGGTGGGGATGGCAGGCTCAGCCTGTGTGGGAGCTGGGAGGTGCTAGCTCCAGCTCACCAGCCTCTCCCTGCAGCGGACCTTCGCGGTCTCGGAGCAGATCCAAAAGCCGAGGGCGCTCCTCCTCTCGCTCCAACTCGAGGTCTTCCAAGTCATCTGGCTCATACTCCAGGTCACGGTCACGCTCCTGCTCCCGTTCCCGCTCCTACTCCCGATCCCACTCCAGGTAGGCAGGTTCCACCTCTTGGCGCCTTGGGCCTGAGGCTTCAAGGCTGTCCAGCTGACTCGCCGGTTCTCCCTCCTCCTCCCGAACAGGAGCCGTAGCCGATCCCGCTCCTCAAGAAGCCGCTCGAGGTCCCGCTCCCGCTCCAGGTCCAAGTCCTACTCCCCCGGCAGAAGACGCCGGTCACGGTCCAGGAGCCCCACTCCGCCGTAAGATTTCTGTCTTAACCGTCTAGCGACCCGCTGGTAGCACTGGAACCTCTGAGGCTTTGCTGTGAATGTTGAAATGTGTCATTTAGAAGACATGCTCATGGTGGCCCCTGCTGGCACAGGGCCTCGGGGACACGCAAGCATTAACGCAGGGACAGTGGCACTTCCTTATGCCACATGGTAGTGGCTGGGCTCTGCTTCTAGCCATTCTAGGGGCTTGGTGTGACCTTCCCTTGCTGCACAGTGTGAAGCGGGGACAGTCACCTTAGAGAGCTCCCGTTGTCGGGCTTGTGAAGAGGATGAAGAACAATAGAGACACAAGTGTGTGTGTGTCCATCCTGCACTGTGACTGCTCTCATATGCCACACCCTGTAATATTCCAAGTTTTCATTCCAATAAATACACCTGCTAATTTTTAAAAGACGTAACCTGTCTTAATTTTAGTTCCTCAGCTGGTCTAGGTTCTAATTCAGCACCTCCTATACCTGACTCCAGGCTTGGGGAAGAGAACAAAGGACATCAGATGCTGGTGAAAATGGGTAAGGCTCCGGGGAAGAACGGCTTGCTCTGGGATTTTGAGGTTGGGGATGATGGCGTCAGAGGAAGTCCCAGCTCACCACCCTATCTTTGAAAGAGGGTGAGTCTGCTGGGCATTCTTTACCAGCTGTGTGTTTATAAACAGCGTTTATGCATGTTCCTTCCCCAAATGCATTCCTACTTAACTTTGTGTTGGGATAAAGGCACCAGATTGCAGTTTTTGTAGGTTGTAACCACTCACCCCTCTTTCTTCCTAAGGCTGGAGTGGATCTGGTGGCCTCGGTGTGAAAGAGCAAGGGATCCAGGACCCCATCAAGGGGGGGGACGTGCGGGATAAGTGGGACCAGTACAAGGGTGTGGGTGTGGCCCTGGACGACCCCTACGAAAACTACCGCAGGAACAAGAGCTACTCCTTCATCGCCCGCATGAAGGCCAGGGACGAGTGCAAGTAGGTGTGGTGAGGAGCTGTGCCATCCGCTGGCAGCTTGGCAACTGGGACCCTCCTGGCTTATTGGATGTGGAAGATGGTAGGGACCTCTCAGTTCTCACACAGCCTCCATTTTTGGGGAGCTACAGAAGAGGACAGCCATAGCATACCTAGTGACCAGTGCCATGCTCTACTGTGGGAGGCACAGGCCCACCGGCAAACCAGCTTTCACATAGAAGAAAGATTCACATGAGGACACCCTGCACTCATTCCCCGGACAGTGAAGTGAGGAACATGAGCCTTCACCCCCTGGGCAAGAATCCTTGTCACCTGTAGGAATGGATTTTTCATCTCTTCCCAGTCAAATGCGAGTCTCCGCTTAAATCAGCAAGCATGTGTGGAGGAGGCCTTGGGCGAGCACACCAGGTGCCCGGACTAGGGGTGCAGTGCGCCAGCTCTACAACTTGCACCTCCCACTTACGTCGTGACAAAGCTCAGGCCAGGCGCTAGCACTGCTCACTCTTTAACGAAGGAAGAACGAAACCTTGATTTGCAACATTAAACAGGGTTTTCATTTTTACTCCCAGTGGTTTAGTTCTTAAAAACATGTTGATCGAAGATGATCCCCAGTGAGATCATTTGAAACTTGATTCCTCCAAGACATACTGGCCCTTAGTTATTTTAGTTAAGTTGAACTTTTTTTAAAACATTAGCCATTTGCTGTTATCTCCAGAAAGAAAAGGATCTAAGGAGATGGATCTGAGACATCTTCAGGTCACAGAATGATCCCGGGGAGGATCTGTGCCCTTAATGTCTACTTGTGTTTTTCACTTAAAAGAACCCCGACACCAGCACTGGCGTGCAATAGTCCATTCAGACCCAGTGTGGGGAGGAGCCACAGGCCATGCCTCCTGCTCTGTCACTTCCTGTTCTCCCACCCCCCCTTCAACCACAAGGAGGTGAGGCCTGGAGGGAGCCTCGGGTGACCACGCTGGGATCGGCTGCATTTAGTATCTTCAGGCAGCGGGGTGTGGTGCCGTTTATTTGTACAGAAACATTTTCAAAAAATTCTTTTCGATAAAATGCAAAATCCTCCAACTTTTCAACCTGATGTGATAAAATATTTGATTTTGTTCTAGGTTTCCTGTAGCTGTGAATTGTTTAAATGTGTCTGATTCAGGATATAAAGCATAAACGTGCTGTTAACAATTTCTTGTGGGTTTTACTGTTTTGCCTTCAAATAAAGACTTTTTCATAAAGACCTTTTTCTCGGTGTGTTGAGCTCAGAAGTGTGCTCAGGCTCAGGAGGGAGGAGGGGTGTCTGAGTGTGGACTTTGAGTTGTAGGCTCAGGTCAAAAGCTCTGCCTGGTGTCTCCCACCAAGGTCCCCGGAATGGCCCCCTAGCCTGGTGTCCTCATTATAAGTAAATGGGACTATCAACCTCAGCTCATGAGAAGGCCAGAGCCGGGACAAGTGGGCCAGAGCCGGGAGCTGTGCCTTGGGGCTCCAGACAGGCTGGCAGCCTCTGTCTTGTCATGAGCAGTGACATCACCCGGGTTCCATTTCCACTGGTCTGTGGTCTGTCCCCTGGACACTAGTGTTACGGCTGGAATACCAGACCAGCTTGTTAGAACCACAAGCCAAGCCTTACCTGGTGGTGCTCACAGCTCCTCCTTCACCTCCTTCAGAGCATCCTCCATGGTCAGTGGGGCGGGTCTGTGGTGCCTGATGTACTGTGGAGCAGAGGACAGACAGGGACATGTCACCACCACGCCTCAGCCTACCAGGGCTTCGGGCGCTGAAGACAGTGCCTGTCCCCGCAGTTCCTGGTCATGCTGACAAAAAGATGACAGATGCCATGTGACAACACTGGGAACCAAGGAGGAGAGAGGAGCCCTGGCTGACTGACTGAATGGATGAGTGACTGCTGTCAGGAAGGAAGAAGGGCTGGGTGCCCTTCTCAGCACACGGACCCAGAGCAGGCAGCAAGGAGCCATGGTAGGCTGTGGACAGCAATGTGGTCAGATCACCATCCTACTTCCAGTCAACCGATGGATGTCCAACAGAGGAACAAAAGGGATCCACAGGTGCAATCAGCAAAGTCCGGAATGTGGGAGACTGTCAAACAACCTGTGTTCTCCAACAAATAAAAGAGATGGGGGACGGGTGTAGAGCAGTGGTTCTTAAAGTGGGTCCCCAGTGGACCACCATGCCGCCAACCACCTGGGTAGTCACAGACTTTGAGTGCTGCACTGCTCAAGGCTGAGAACCACTTTTCCAGATTAGGAGGCATCTTGATGTATGGAGTGTGTCTGGATCCTGATGAAAAAAATAGGAATGACCAGGCCAGCATGCCTCAGTGGTTGAGTATCAAGCTCACGGTTCGATCTGGGTCAGGCATGGCCTGGGTTGTGGGCTCGACGCCCCGTGTGGGGTGTGCGGGAGGCAACCAATCAGCGATTCTCATCGTTTATGTTTCTGACTCTGTCTCCCTCTCTCTTCCTCTCTGAAATCAAAGATACCTATTTTTTTAAAAAAAATAAAAAATAGGAACATGTTCAACTTTTATGATAAGTGGAAATCTGAACCCTGGATTTCAAACAATATGAAGTTAATTGGGTGTTGGTATGATAATGGTACTGTACTATTTTTTAAAAGTTCTTATTTTTCAGAAATACATACTGAAATATCGGTAGATAAAATTATTTTTAAAATCATACAGAACAGATCATATAATATGCTATTCCTATAAGGAAGTACACATATAATATATACCTAGTACATTGTAATGTATTTTATATATTGTATATTATAATGTGACATATATTACACATCAAATAGTTCATATTTTACATAAGAAAAATGTATAGAGTATGTCAAGCTTGTACTAGTTACCTCTGGAATTACAGAGGCCTATGTAAGTTACATCTCTCTGTAACTGTTTTTATAAAATAACACTTTGTGTGGTCAGACAAAAATTAAATGTTTGGAGGGAAAAAGGTGAGTGTGTCATCCCTTGAGCTTCAGCCCATGGGACTGAGAAGAGCCATTGCAGCTAGGTGGTTCAGGGGAGGAGTCTGTGGAGGGAGAGCACCCCTCACCACGGAGGTCACCGTTGGTCAGAGGTCACTCACAGCGGGGCGCTTTGGTGCATGCCAGGCTGGCCGTCAGCGCCTCGGCCCCACACCGGCTCTTGTCGTGGACGAGGAGAGAGCAGGTTCCTTCCCACAGGACAGAAGGTGGCTGGGCCCAAGCGTCCCTGCTGCCCTGGGCTGAGTGCTGTCCCCTGGTCGGAGCCCTGCCTGCCCTCCTCCTCCCGGGGGCAGCTGCGCTGCAGTTACCTCTTTGGTCTCCTCCAGGGTGTGGTAGTGGAATGTGTCCCGGTCCAGGGACTGCAGGAGGGACCCATGCAGGTGCCGGCTGGTCTCCATGAACTGCTGCGTCAGGCTCAGCTGCTGCTTTAGCATGTCATTGAGGGCGAACACGGCCGGGCTGTAAGCTGTCAGGGCTGCCCCCAGCACCGAGTTACTGAGCGGCCCCTGGGCCCTGTCCCCCCATCCTCACCCCAGTCCCCTCATCCTGTCAGCGCCAGCTGCTTTGGGCCCAGGTGCTCTGCAGGCCCCATTCCTTCCGCTATGTCTCCATACTTTCCAGAAGCAATGCCGCCTTGGGAAGCAGTGAAGGCCTCGCCTTTTGTCTGTAATAAACTGCCTTCTCCTGATGTGTGTGAACCTCAGAGCTGCATGTCAAGGATGCTCACCTCTTAGGCAGATTTGGAAGTCTTCACCTCCACATCCAACACACAGGAAGGTTAGTAAACTGACACCCAAAATGTGTAATTGCATGATGTAAGTCTATTTAACACTACACACTATCCACTTAAATATGGGAAAGCGGGTAAATTTGACTTACGCATTTTTAAACATATAATTAAAACAAAATTTTTAATAAATAATTAGAAGTGAAAATGCAAATGTTAAGCCCTAACTGGTTTGGTTCAGTGGATAGACTGTCAGCCTGCGGACTCAAGGGTCCCAGGTTCGATTCCGGTCAAGGGCATGTACCTTGGTTGCGGACACATCCCCAGGAGGGCATGTGCAGGAGGCAACTGATTGATGTTTCTTTCTCATCCATGTTTCTAACTCTCTATCTCTCTCTTTTCCTCTCTGTAAAAAATTAATTTAAAAATGAAAAAAAAATACAAGTGTTAAAAATGATCATTATTCAAATATATAGTAACACTAGACGCCCAGTGCACGGATTCGTGCACTGGTGGGGGGTGTGGCCTGCAGGGATCAGCCTGCTGTGGGAGTGTTGCTCATCCATCCCTGTCAGTCAAGCATTGAGCATCTGCCCCCTGGTGGTCAGTGAATGTCATAGTGACTGGCCAGCCAGTTGTTCTGGTCCTTCCGCCATTTGGTTGCTGGGCTTTTTATATATAGATGGAAAAAATCTTTGAGGTTAATATTAAGTTTTTAAAAATCTGTTTAAACATATAAACATTTCTTTTGTAACAATTACTGTATTTTAATATCTTCATATTTTTTAAATGTTAAGAAAACTAAAATGGGCGGAAAATAGCAAGTACTAGTGTAACCTTGCTGGTGTCATGTGAGCTATCAGTGGCCTCCTGGGGACCTGGCAAATTCTGGGCTCCCTAAGAAAAAGGCTTCTGGAGGACTGTTGCGTGTATTCCTCCCACCCCAGGCTAGGTTGGATCTCCCTAGGCTCCATGACTCCCCCAGACTCAGCAAGGAGGCCAGTCACGGTACTGGCTGAGTGTCTTCAGAGGAAAAACAGATAATGGATTCTGGATTAAAAGGCTCAAAGGGGAACATACAAAATAAAAATAGCCTGGTGAGTGGAGAGTCTTAGAGGTGTGTTACTTATAGCCTTCCTCTTTTGTCTGACATTCGTGTCCTTTGGTGAGACAGATGGAAGGTTCTTGATCACTCTGTCTATCGTCTGGGATCCTAGGAACTGTAGCAGCTGCCTGTGGCTGTGACAATCCCCACCAATGGATTCCTCACACCCAGCACTAAAGGGCCCGCTGCACTTCCAACGGTGGGAGTGAACCTGCAGATGAAATGCAGCCACTCCATCACAAAGACCCCCGAGCTGGGCTGTTACCTTCTATGGCATCTGCGCTGACGACATGACTGGCGATGGGTGTGGGGTCCACATAGGCACCTCCCAGGGCTGGCCCGATGGTTGCCATACCGGCCTCTGACCCGAGGAAAAAGGGGAGGGGTAAGTGGCCGGATTTGGAGCAATGGCTGCTGTATGGCTAAGGCCCCCCACCAGTCCAGGAGAATTATACCCCCTTGCTCAGTCCAGGAACCAGCTCTGTCTATGCTGTGGATGTTGTCTAGACAAGAGAGCAACGCTATGCTTAAAGGAAAGGAAACTTTTGCCCTGGCCAGTGTTGCTCATTGGGTAGAGCACTGGTCCACATACTGAAGGGTCTGAGGTTCAATTCCTGGTCAAAGGCACATACCAGGGTTGTGGGTTTGATCCCTGGCCCCAGTCAGGAGGCAACCAGTTGATGTTTCTTTTGCTCCCTCCCTCCCTCCCTCTCCCTCTCTTCTAAAATCAATGGGAAAATATCCTTGGGTGAGGATTAACCAAAAAAAAGGGAAAGGGAACTTCCTTCCCAGAAGGGCCATGGCTGACACTGGGGATAGAGGAATGTCTGGACAGGCATACTGGGCAGGATGAGAAAGCCCCTGCACCACAGAGAAGAGACCACCGAGACACACCAGTTGAGACCACCAGCCAGCGCAGCCCGGGAGACCAGCACGGGCCGGAAGGCAATTTCTGTCGCAGTGCGGCTCCGCCAGGCTCCCCCTGGGCACCACCGACATTTGGGCCACATCGCTCTTGGGGGTGTCCTGGGCACTGCGGGGTGTCAGCGTTCCTGTCCTCCACCCAGCTGTCACAGCCCCAAATGGCTCCGGACCTTGTCAATGCCCCGCGAGGCAGAATCACTCCAGTTGAGAACTACTGCCTCGGTCACTGATTCTGGAAACTCCTAACGTGTGCGTGCTCAGAGAAGGAAACACGCAGGGCAGCTGCCCTTCATGTGTGTGAGAGGAGAGCAGGACACCGAGGACACCCAGCTAGTTAACCACGATGGCCAGAATCCAAACACTGGAGCTCCTTGTCACGCCTCCAGGGTGCCCACTGCACAGCCTGAGTGCCTGTCACTGCCACCGTGGCCTGCGCCTCCCTCCTCAGGCACTCCGGCCTCACACTTACCCTTTGTCCACTGGTAGGTGAAGGCGGGCTCAAGGGTCTGCACAGCCTGCTCCTTCACTGTGACTCTTGTCACATCCTGGGCCCCCTTTTTCCGAGAGGCACCTGTTGGTGGAGGGTGGTCTGTCTGCAGGCTTGCAGAGAGTTCAGACAAAGTGGCCAGTGTCCTGTCCAGAGACTCCTCAGAATGGGCTGTTGGCTCTGATGCTGTCAGACTCGGGGATTTCTCGAAATCTTCCGAATAAGCCAGGCTCACCATGCTGGCCGTAGGCTCCCCAAGCATCGGCCTCCGGCTAGCAGCACGCTGGGACACAGCAGAGGAGGTTGAGGGCTCGCTCAGGTGCTCCGAGACCTCACTTCCGGTCGGGGAGCCCCTGGTCCTGGGCCTTTTGCTGGATGCCTTTTCCCTCAGGCCCCCTTTCTGAAACAAAGGACAGCAGAGATAACTAGAAAGTGTCCAGTGATGAACATGCTCCAGATACCACTGCCTTAAGACGAGGTGCGGTACCCCTGGGGGCCCACCAGGTGAGGGCCCATGTTGGACCTTCATGAGATGTGGGCAGGGGAGTAACCGAGTGGGACTCTGATATGCTTCAGCGTGGGGCTACTGCATATAACACTGATGGTTTCAGTATGTGGGGAGCACATGAGTGAAATCTGTTGGTCATTATTGTGTATTATTAGACTAGAGGCCCGGTGCACAAAAATTTGTGCACTTCGGGGAGGCGGGGTTCCTCAGCCTGGCCTGTGCCCTCTCGCAGTCTGGGACCCCTCGGGGGATGTCCGCCTGCTGGTGTGCCTGGCCAGCCTGGGTGAGGGGCTGATAGCCGTTTCAGCCTGCCCATAGCCCCTTCAGGGTTTGGGACCCTACTGGGGTGCCTGGCCAGCCTGGGTGAGGGGCTGATAGCCATTTCAGCCTGCCCACAACCCCTTCAGGGTTTGGGACCCTACTGGGGTGCCTGGCCAGCCTGGGTGAGGGGCTGATAGCCGTTTCAGCCTGCCCATAGCCCCTTCAGGGTTTGGGACCCTACTGGGGTGCCTGGCCAGCCTGGGTGAGGGGCTGATAGCCGTTTCAGCCTGCCCATAGCCCCTTCAGGGTTTGGGACCCTACTGGGGTGCCTGGCCAGCCTGGGTGAGGGGCTGATAGCCATTTCAGCCTGCCCACAACCCCTTCAGGGTTTGGGACCCTACTGGGGTGCCTGGCCAGCCTGGGTGAGGGGCAGAGGGCCGTTTCAGTACCTGGCTGGAAGCAAGTATCTGGGATTTATTTAACTTCTATAATTGAAACTTTGTTGCCTTGGTCCCTGGCTCAAAGCCTTCCTTGGTCCCAGCCCTTCCTTGAGCGGAGGCCACGCTGGGCAGGAAGCAGGTATCTGGGGTTTGTTTACCTTCTATAATTGAAACTTTGTAGCCTTGAGTAGAGCTCAGGGCCTGCAGGGCCCTGGCTTCCTCCATTGCCTGGGGGGCAACTCCAGCTCTGTGGCCGCCTAGCCATCTTAGTTGAGTGAATTTGCATATTTGCTCCTGATCGGCTTGTGGGTGTGGCTTGTGGGTGTAATGGAGTGATGCCTAATTTGTATATTACTCTTTTATTAGATTAGATGCCTTTGATATTGAGGTGGTCACTGATACGGCAAGAATCACAACGGGGCAGTAGACCAAGTCAGGCAGGTGTTGCTATGGGGTGGATTAAATGGGACCTGCTTTAAGTGTCCACCATATTAAGTAACTTTATCCTGTTATCACTAAGTCTCCCCTGTGGCACTCAACATCTGCGAGCCAGACGGTCTTTGCAGTGGGTGCCGTCCTGTGCCATACAGGGCACTGAGCAGCACATACCCAGCAGCCACCAACTCAACGCCAGCAGCACACCTCACCACAGTCATGACAACCAAAACATGTCTCTAGACATCACCAAGGGTCCCCTGGGGGCACAATCACCCCCTGGTAAGAACTGCTGACTTAAAGGAAGTGTAACAGTTGCAAACCTTCCTAAGTAATGACTTAAAATGAAAACTTATCGCCCTAGCCGGTTTGGCTCAGTGGTTAGAGCATCCACCTGCGGACTGAGGGGTCCCAGGTTCGATTCCGGTCAAGGGCATATACCCTGGTTGCGGGCACATCCCCAGTGGGGACTGTGCAGGAGGCAGCTGATTGATGTTTCTCCCTCATCGATGTTTCTCACTCTCTATCCCTCTCCCTTCTTCTCTGTAAAAAAGCAATAAAATATATTTTTTTAAAAAATGAAAACTTATCGACAGTTGTACTTACTTCCTGTTCCAAGTCCGATTGCATGTTGCTAGCTGGAGCCAGATCATCAATGGATAAAATATTTATTCTAAAATCTGTAATTAAAAATGTAACATGAGGGAGAAACCAAGATGGCAGCATAGGTAAACACCAAAATTGCTGCCTCGCATAACCATTTCAAAACCACAACGAAAAGAAAAAACGGACACCACCCAGACCCACAGGAAGGCTGGCTGAGTGGAAATTCTACAACTAGAAAGAGACTGAGACACAGAGGAGGTGCGGAAATAAAGTGCAGAGGTACAGAGGCGTACGTGAAGGGGCTCGTGGAAAGGACTGGCAGCATTTTGTACCAGAGGGAGGCATGAGCTCCCGACAGCTCTGAACTCCAGTTCCAGGTGAGTTCCTGGGGACTCAGAACCATACGGGGAGGAGCTGGACTGTCTGGCACCGTCAGGCACCGGGAGGAACTCCAGAGCGGCTTGAGACCCGGTGCCTCTTAGGGCAGGACTGAGAAGCAGCCATAGCTGGTTGCTCCGCCCTGTAGACTCCCCGAGAGCCCGCCCTACCCAAGCTGCCCGCAGAGGCTTTTGCATATAAAAGGCTGAATAGCCTCAGGCAAAGGCTAAATTAGCACCTCCTTGGAGATACAAGTGCCAGCTTACCCAGGGGTCTGAGTGGTACAATCCTAAATACAACTCCTCAGATTCATAAGGGACACACTCGGGGCGGACTCCGTGAGCACCAAAGCCCCACTGAAACAACTCTTGCCCCATAAGGGTGTCTCCAGCACAGAAGTTCTCCCACTGTAGACACAGCTGATTCTCATAGCTGACCTCTCATGGAGGTCAATCCCTCTCAGTGATCACCTAACACAGAAAGCCACTCTATCAACCCAGGGAAGCAGCCAAAATGTGGAGACAAAGAAACAGATCACAAATCACAGAAAAGGAGAAAAGCAAACGACAGGATATAGAGTTCAAAACCACGGTTATAAGGTTTTTCAAAATTTTTCTAGAAACAGCTGATAAACTTAGTGAGACCCTCAATAAATCTAATGAGACCCTCAAGGATATGAAAAAGGACCAACTAGAAATTAAGCATACACTGACTGAAATAAAGAATATTATACAGAGATCCAACAACAGATTAGAGGAATGCAAGAAACAAGTCAAAGAACTGACATACGAAGAAGCAAAAATACCCAAATGGATAAGCAAAAAGAAAAAAGAATCCACCAATATGAAGACAATGTAAGGAGCCTCTGGGACAACTTCAAGCGTACCAACATCAGAATTATAGGGGTGCCAGAAGAAGAGAGAGAGCAAGATATTGAAAACATATTTGAAGAAATAATGACAGAAAACTTCCCCTACCTGGTAAAAGAAATGGATTTCCAAGTCCAGGAAGCGCAGAGAACCCCAAACAAAAGGAATCCAAAGAGGACCACACCAAGACACATCATAATTAAAATGCCAAAAGCAAAAGACAAGGAGAGAATTTTAAAAGCAGCAAGAGAAAAGCAGTCAGTTACCTACAAGGGGGCACCCAAGTCAGCTGATTTCTCAACAGAAATTGCAGGCCAGAAGGGAGTGGCAAGAAATATTCAAAATGATGAATAGTAAGAACCTACAGCCAAGATTACTTTACCCAGCAAAGCTATCATTCAGAATTGAAGGTCGGATAAAGAGCTTCACAGACAAAAAAAGCTAAAGGAGTTCATCACCACCCAACCAGTATTATATGAAATGCTGAAAGGTATCCTTTGAGAAGAGGAAGAAGAAAAAGTAAAGATAAAAATTATGAACAACAAATACATATCTATCAACAAGTGAATCTAAAAATCAAGTGAATAAAAAATCTGATGAACAGAATAAACTAGTGAACAGAATAGAATCAGAGGCATAGAAAGGGAGTGGACTGACAATTTTTGTGGGGGAAAGGGTGTTGGGGGTGCGGGAAGAGACTGAACAATAATCATACACCTATGGATGAGGACAGCGGCGGGGGGCGGGGGGATAAGGGCAAAGGGTGGGATGGGAACTGGGAGGAGGGGAGCTATGGGGGGAAAAAGAGGAACTACTGTAATAATCTGAACAATAAGGATTTAAAAAAAAAAAAAGTAACATGATTTTTAATCATGGGGGTCTGCACACTTTTTCTCTGAAGAGTTAGCTAGCAGCCTGGCTGGTGTGGCTCAGTGGCCGAGCATTATCCCATGAACCAGGAGGTCACTGGTTCAATTCCCTGTCAGGGCCCATGCCCAGGCTGTGGGCTCCATCCTCAGTGTGGGGCGTGCAGGAGGCAACCAATCAATGATTCTCTCTCATTATTGATGTTTCTATCTCTCTCTCCCTCTCCCTTCCTCTCTGAAATCAATAAAAATATATTTTAAAAAAAGAGATAACAAATATTTCTGTCTTTGAAAGCTAGACAGTTTTTGTCCTGACGACTCAGCTGTCCTTAGTGTTGAAAGCCACCACAGTCAAGGTGTAAACAAATGTGTGTGGCTGTGTTGTGTTCTGATAAAAATTTATAAAACAAACCTGGGTCTCCCGGGTCCTGGGTTAGATGGGTGAGCAGTTGATCACGAGGCAATGGAGATGCATGGTGACCAGTGTGCTTCAAGTATGTGGGGTGGGAGGGCCACCCAGCCTCTGGGGAGATGGGAAGAAGGCTGCAGGGCCTAGTGGAGTGGCACCTCAGGCAGATGTGAGGCTGGGCCTGATGCATCCTATGTTCTCATTAAAGCAAGCTAAGGACGTGGGCGCTGGCACTGAAGGAGCCTTCTGGCACTCCAGCTGGCTGATGGCCAAGGCCGGATGATGTGAGTGCGAAGGGCTATTAGCAAGAACAGACAGATGGGAGCAGGGCCCTCTGGGCAGGGGGCAAGGGCTAGCGGTGGGAGAGAGGAGAGCAAGCTCCCATTCTCTCTGGGAAGGCCAGCCCGATGCGCTCCCCACCTACCCATGGAAAGACCAGATCCAACCCAGCCTGACATTCCAGCCCCTCCTCCAAGCTCCTCTCACACTAACAGTCATCTCAATTCCCATGGCAGGTAGGTCCACAACACGTCTGAGCTGAGCCCTCCCAGCTGGCCCAGGGCAACGGCCAAGGGAGATCATGGCCTTGAGCGCGTGGAACAGTGCTGGCACTGGCTGAGAAGTGACATCACTGTCACATCAGCCAATCTTTAAACACACTTGTGAAGCAGGGGCAGCGGAGGCACTTCACACGCACTGTCTCATGGACTTGGCTCTGTCCCACTTTACAAATGAGGAAACTGAGGCACAGAAAGGCCAAGCCTGCACAACCAACAACCAGTGGGGGTAGGATGTCCCCAGGTATGTCAGACCCCAAACTTGGACTCATACTCACCACTCATTCCCAGCTGCCTCCCTCCCTGGAGGCTGCAACTGGATGAGGGTGGGCGGGGTCTGGCCACTAGGACAGACCCCTGCAGGCCAGCAGTGGGGCCAGACTGGTGGGGTTACCCACTTACCAGCCCCTCGGCCCAAGGACCCTGCCAGAATAGGCCAGGCATCAAGTGGCATTTGGCAGCCCCTGAAGGGGCTCAAAGCAGTGTTTCCATATCCACAGCCTCAACCTGTCCCCTGCGTCCTCTAACCTAACCTAACCCGGGAGGTGGCAGGGGTGGGCTTTTGTTGGCAGCGCGTGTTCCTCCCCTCACCCCTGGGGTGGCACCTTGGCACAGTGAGCATTTCAAGCTGAAAGAACCTGAGAGTTGGCAGGTGCTGCAAGGACCCTGCCCTTCTCCGGGAGCAGGTTGTGAGAGGGGCCATCCCTCCACCCAGAGGCAGGGAGCACCCCCGTGGCCAAGACTGAGGGGTCCTGGGGAATCCCAAAGAGAGGCTCTGCTCCGTTTACTGCCTTTGCTCCTCTCCTCTGTCCTGTCACGTTTCTCCAGGCCTGTCCACTCCTCCTCAGACCCAGCACACACAGGCCGGGCTAACCGTCCCTTCAGGTCTTCATTTCCTTATGGGGGCTCCCATGTCACGTAAAACTTGCATTAAATATGTATTTACTATGTCACGCTTTCCTCCTGCTCAGCTGTCTTTCTGTTTTGTTTTCTTAATCCTCACCCGAGGATTTTTAGAGAGAGTAGAAGGGAGAGGGAAGATGGGGAGAGAGAAACATGGATGTGAGGGAGACACATAGACTCACTGTCTCCCGCACACGCCCCAGCCAGGGCCAGGCGTCGAGCCTGCAACTGAGGTGCGTGCCCTTGAGCACAATCAAATCCGGGACCCTTCAGTCTGCAGGCCGACGCTCTACCCACTGAGCCAAACCGGCCAGGGCTCACCTGTCTTTTGTTACAGAGCCGCAGTGGAGAACCTAGAAGGGGAAAAGGAAACGATCTATTTTTTTCTCCCCTTCATCGGAGTCACGAGTGAGCCTCGGGCACCTGGCACCCGTGGGGCGGGCTGGCCTTCGCTGGCTGGTCATCCTGTGGGGACACAGCAGGCACTAAAGACAGTTCTTTCATTCCGATGTGAGGACCAAGCTTCCAGAAGGAAGAAATGCACGTTGGCAGCACAACTCTTTGCTTTCTCCTCTTTCTTAAAGACATACCATTTTAAAATAAAAGCATTAGATAGTGTGGAAATGTCTGTGACTAGAGATGTTTTCTTTTCCAAACGTGACAAGGAAAGGATTTACGAAAAGGAGCGCCGAGCTGCCGCTCTTGCACGTGGCTCTAGGAGGGTTTGTGGGAGGACCTGGCTACTGCTCTGTGATTGGTGAGGTTCCTGGATGAAGAGATTACCGATGGAACAGCCCTGGCTGGCGTGGGTCAATCGGCTGAGTGTGGTTCCGTGCACCAAAAGGCACGCTGTTCCTGCTCAGGGTACATCCCCCATCCCCGGCGGGGTGCGAACGGGAGGCAGCCGATGGATGTTTCTCTCACATTGACGTTTCTCCCTCTCCTTTCCCCTCTCCCTAAAAGCCGACTTAAACAAATGACAAGACAGAACAGAAATCTGACTTGGCCCCTCAGGAAAGCTCAGGGAGTTGAAGGTGTGACAAGGCCGACCAGGCACTCCCGGGGACGAGAGCCTGTGACCACCATCCTGGGGACCCGAAGGAGGGCCTCGCCCTGTCTGCCCAGGGTGACACCTGTGCACAGGGCGGTGGGTTACCATTCAGGCTGTCGTCAGAGGCTCCGGAGAGCGACTCCTCCCCAGGCCCGGGCTCGCTCGTCCCGCGAGAGGGTGAGAGGCTGCCACGTGCCTCCTTGGAGGGCCCCGGCTCTGACACGGTGCTGGCGATGGGAAGCGATGATGCCGTGCTGGATGCCGTGTCCCCGGGAACGTGAGTCTGTGGGGCGTGAGCTCCTGAGCGCACGCTGCGAAGAGTCCCGTCTGATAATTGGAAAGCTGGCGGACGTGCTGTCCCACGTGGCTTTGCGCTGGAAAGTTCCTCACTGGGTAGCGACAGGAGTTTTGGTTGAGTTGGGATCTGATCCTACTTTGGCAGAAATAAGAGAAACAAAATTACCCAACGGGTGGCAAGTAAGTCCTTCTCATTCGACAACGCGGCTCGCAGGGCGCATGAGACCAGGGCTTCCCGGAGCAGATGTTCATCCCGCAGTGGCCCTTCCTCTCCCCCCTCATTTCTGGAAGTCAAGGCACAACACTTAGACGAGATAACGTTAGCATTAAAAATACTCCCCGAGTAATCAGAAACGTCACTTTGCCTTCAAATACATACTGTTCATTCCACATTTCTCAATGATCTATGACAGCTGGGACCTTCAACAGAACCAAGTGAACATGCAGAGGGTTTCCCCATAAAACACAGCCTCCCCAATACTTAGCATTCCCCAGGGAAGCTATAACCAAAACAGAAAATAATTATGGGCAAGGATGTAGAGACACTGCTGGTGGGCATGTACAATGGTGCAGCCCCTGTGGGAGACAGCTTGACTGGTCATCAATAAGTTGCTCATAAAATGACTGCAGGACCCACTAATTCCACTCGGAGCTATTTACCCAAAAGCACTGAAAACACAGACTCAGATGCTTGTACACAAAGGCTCACAACAGCAGGATGCCCAAAAGGTAGACAACTCAATGCCCACCAACGGATTAATGGGTAAGATGTGGTCCATCCACACAATAGAATTCTATTCGGCCATAAAAAGGAGTGAGCCTTACCTGGTTTGGCTCAGTGGCAACAACATTGGCCCATGGACTGAAGGGTCATGGGTTTGATTCTGGTCAAGGGCATGTGCCTGGGTTACAGGTTCAGCCCCCTGCCCTGGTCGGGGCACATGCAGGAGGCAACCAATCGATGTCTCTCTCTCTCACATCAATGTTCCTCTCTCTCTGTCTCTCCCTTCCCTCCCACTCTCTTTAAAAAACAATGGAAAAATATCCTCAGGTGAGGGTTAGCACCCAAAAAACAAAAACAGGAGTGAAGCGCTGGCATACACTGCAGCATGGATGAACCTGAAAACACCACGCTGAGTGAGAGAAGCCAGACACCAAAGGCCACATTGTTGTGTGATTCCACTTATACGAAACGTCCGGGACAGACAAGCCCATGGAGACAGAAAGCAGATCAGTGGTTGCCAGGGGCTGGGGGAGGGAGAAATGGGGAGTGATTATTCAATGGGTTCAGGGTCCCCTTCGGGGATGATAAGAATGTCCTGGAACCAGACAGAGGTGGTGGTTGCAAAACATTGTGAAAGTACTAAATGCCAGTGAACTGTTCATTTGAAAATGGTTACTTTCATGTGAATTTCATCTCAATTAAAAAAATGGAAATACAGCCCTCCCGAGTTCCTGATTCCTGTGTGATCCCAATGACAAGGAGGCATGGATCCTACGGCGCTGCCACTGCTGGTGTCCAGTCGGGCAGTCAAGTGCTGCCCTGTGGCGTACACAGTTACAGTCATTGCAAAACTGCCTGACGCGTCCCAAGTCCCACCCCCTACAGAGCAGGCCCACAACAGTGAGCTGTGTCGGCCCGCAACACAGCCTTCCCTCCTCAAACCTGTCCTCGCGTGGCTCCTGGGTGACACCTGCTGCCAGAAGTCTCCAGTGCTATGACACGAAGGTACAAACGCAAAGACTGTGCTGAACACAGCTGCCAGCAAACCTTACCGGGAACAGTCCTGCTTGTTTTTCCCCAGGGACTCTGGTGCTGGTGACGCGCTGGCTGGTGCGTGGGTCTCTCTCTCTGACAGACTCCATCAAGCTTCCCAGCAGCTCCTTCATGTCCTCTTCGTCACTGTCTGGCGCATCCAGCTTTCGAGCGGGCGCTTTCCCTTTGGGGGCTGACGTTTTCCTCTCTTTCCCGGAATGGGCTCCGGGAGAAAGCTCTTCAGCAGGTGGCTCTCTCTTCTTCAGAAACCTGCTGACCTTCCCCCGCGGCGGGCTGCTCCGGGCGGCGAGAGGACTCTCACGGGCCTGCTTCTGGGAGGTCCGGTCTGTGTTCTGGGAAGCGAGTTCAGCTGGGCTCCGAGAAGGAATTCTGTCTGCTCTCCAGGGAAGGCTGTCCTCGGAGGTCTCCGAGGTGGAGTCCATGTCAGACACGTCCGTCTGCACCTTCCGGTTCATGATCTTGGACTCGATCTGGGCCAGCTTCCGAAGCGCGGCGCTGGTCCTGAGCTTCGAGGCGGTGGTCGGGGGCCTCCCTGCCGACGGCCAGGGCCCACCCCCCAGGCCGGCATCCTCTTTCGGGAAGAAGTGCCTTCCACCCATCGTTTGGCTTCTTTTTAGAAATCTGCTGTTACTGGGCGCTGTTTTGGTAAGATTCCTACTGATTTTCAAGTTTCTTATTCTTTCCACCTTTGAATCTTCTAAGGAAATATCATTGAAATCACCAAAGATATCACGCATGGGATGGCTGCTTTTTCTTGCCGAAGCCATTCTAAGGAGGAAAGAGAGAAAACGTATCATGCATTCAAACCACCCCGTTGTCGTCTGGTCAGGCAGCCTTCCCTGCAGGCCTGACGCTGACAAGGAAATGATCAGACACTTGGTACCATTTAAGCAATTACCTACCGCTTTTTCAAAAATATATATATTTTGATTAATTTCAGAGAGGAAGGGAGAGGGAGAGAGAGAGAGAAACATCAATGATGAGAGAGAATCATCAGCTGGCTGCCTCCTGCACGCCCTCGCTGGGGATGGAGCCAGCAACCCGGGCACGTGCCCTTGACTGGAATCGAACCTGGGACCCTTCAGTCTGCAGGCCAATGCTCCATCCACTGAGCCAAACCAGCTAGGGCTACCTACCGCTTTCATGCCAGGTCTTAAATGAGATGTTACTTATGAAACACAAGAGCTAGCACTTCTCAGGCTGCAGCAGTGTACCCAGCACTCTGCTCAGAGCTACATTATCTCATTTCATCCTCAAGCAACCCTGTGAGTCAATTATTGTCACCCCCTTTCGTACAGGAAGTGTAGGAAACATAAGCCCCCACAGGTTAGGTCACCGGCCAAGGTCACCTGGCGGGTGAGCACGTGAGCCAAATTCAAAGCTTCACTGACTCAGCAGTTATTCCCCCTCTACTCTGAGTGACTCCCACTCCCCTGCTAAACCCAACAAATAAACTCCTCTATTTTTTAAAATCTATTTTTATTGATTTCAGAGAAGAAGGGAGAGGGAGAAATAGAAATAACAATGTTGAGAGAATTGCTGATTGGCTGCCTCCTGCACGCCTCCCTGGTGGGGATCAAGCCTGTAACCCTGATTCCATGTGCCCTGACCAGGAATCGAACTGTGTTCATAGGTCGATGCTCAACCACTGAGCCACTGAGTCGGGCAGGGCTCCTCTTTTATCCGTCCTCAACTCTCTAGGAGCTGTTAAGACACAACCTGGCCCAGCCGGTGTGCTCAGTGGTTGAGCAAGGACCTACGAACCAGGAGGTCATGGCTCGATTCCCAGTCAGAGCGTGTGCCCAGGTTGCGGACTAGATCCTCAGTAGGGGGCGTGCAAGAGGCAGCCGACCAATGATCCTCTCTCTCAACATTGATGTGTGAGTTTTTTCTTTTTTTTTTTTTTTAATGTTTCTATTTCTTTAACATTGATGTTTTCATCTCTCTCCTCCCTTCCTCTCTGAAATCAATAAAAAATATATATATATATTAAAACACACACACACACACACACACATAATCTGGCTCTGGCTGAGTGGCTTTGTTGCTGGGAGCATAGTCCCACACACCAAAAACATTTCAGGTTTGGTACCGGCCTGGGCACATACCTAAGTTGCAGGTTCGATTCCCAGTCAGGGCACGTACCTGAGGCAACTGATGGATGTTTCTCTTTCTCAATCTCTCCCTCTCTCTAAAAGTCAATAAAACGCCCTAACCAGTTTGGCTCAGTGGATAGAGCTTCGACCTGCAGACTGAAAGGTCCCAGGTTCGATTCCGGTCAAGGGCGTGTACCTTGGTTGTGGGCACATCCCCGGTAGGGGGGTGTGCGGGAGGCTGCTGATCATTGTTTCTCTCTCATGGATGTTTCTAACGCTATTCCTCTCTCTTCCTCTCTGTAAAAAATAAAATATATTTAGAAAAAAAAATAAAAAATAAAATAAAAGTCAATAAAACCATATCCTCTGGTGAAGATTTCAAAAATCACATACACAGTCTGTATATTTGAAGTCCCCAGAAAAAACTTACTTCACTAAAAGCGTGAGAACTGCTGATCTGGAAGGAGGGGAAAGCTCTGGACAGACACAACACCCTTCCCTCAACAAATGACAGCCATATTTTATGTACACAAGCTGGTGTACATTTTTCTGGGGAGAAGGACCAGGGCTTTCGTCATATTCTGAAGTGCCTGTGTGCCCCCGAAGAACAGGAATGACCGACTGCAAGATTTACAGAGGTTTCCAAAGATTTTAAAGACATAAAATGATGGAGAAAGACGGTGTGGTGGATGTGTATTTGCTGCACCCTTTAGTGAGAAACGGCAACAGCAGTGAAAATGTGAATTACAGCCCTGATTGGTTTGGCTCAGTGGATAGAGCGTCTGCCTGTGGACTGGAAGGTCCCAGGTTCGATTCTGGTCAAGGGCATGGACCTTGGTTGCGGGCACATCCCGAGTAGGATGTGTGCAGGAGGCAGCTGATCGATGTTTCTAACTCTCTCTCTCTCCATCCCTCTCTGTAAAAAAATCAATAAAAAGCATTTAAAAAAGAAAATGTGAATTACACAGATCTGATGACCTGAGAATTCCATGTCTGGGAATGTACGTACAATGAACATTCTCAATGTGAACAGAGAACTTTGAGAATGACATGGTGGCATTGTTTGTAGTCATAAAAATCCAAACCCATCCACAGAGACCTGGGAAAGCCCAGGAGACAGCATTCAGATGATAGAACGCTGTACAGCCATGAAAGGGAATGAGGCAGAAAACAAAGGAACGAGGCAGATGTGTGTGGACCCGTGGGTTGTCTCCACACTGGGCTGAAACGACGTCAGCAATTGTCTTTCTTAACATTTTTTAGGCGAGGCTCAGGAGATGACTCAGCCCAGCCCATTCTGTGAGTCAGAGGGGAGGACCCACCACCAGGCCAGGTTTTCTGGCATCTAGTTGTTCTGAAATCTTCCCTGGGTTTACAAATACACTAATGAAAAAAAATGGTTAAAATGGCAAATTTCATGTTATATACATTACCACAACTAAAATAGACACATTTAAAATGCACACAATTAAAAATAAATCAGCCCTAACCGGTTTGGCTCAGTGGATAGAGCATCGGCCTGCGGACTGAAAGGTTCCAGGTTCGATTCCGGTCAAGGGCATGTACCTTGTTTGCGGGCACATCCCCAGTGGGGAGTGTGCAGGAGGCAGCTGACCGATGTTTCTCTCTCATCGATGTTTCTAGCTCTCTATCCCTCTCCCTTCCTCTCTGTGAAAAATCAATAAAAAAACATAAAAAATAAATAAAATAAAATTCTCTTTAAAATAAATAAATAAATAAATAAATAAATAGGCAAAGGTCATGAACAGACATTTCTCCAAAGAGGATACTCAAATGGTCAACAAACCTTTGAAAGGATGTTCAACATCACTAGCCAATAGGGAAACGTAAATCAAAACCACCATAAGATTGCCCTCGTCAGTTTGGGTCTATGAATAGAGTGCTGGCCCTCGGACTGAAGGGTCTGGGTTCATTTTGGTCAAGGGCATGTACCTCGGTTGCAAGCTCAACCTCCAGCCCCAAGGGAGCATGCAGGAGACAACCAATCCAAATGCTCATCGGTGTTTCTCTTTCTCTGTCTCTCCTCCGCCCTTCCGCTCTAAAATCAATGAAAAAATATCCTCCACTGAGGATTAACAAAAACCCCAAAATTTTAAAAAACACTATAAGATCCCACTTCACACCCACTAGGATGGCATTAACCAAAATATATAGAGATATATCGATATCGATATAGATATCAATATATAGATAGATATAGATAAATTAACAAGCATTGGTGAAAAAGCAAAGAAATTGCAACCCTCATACACTGATACACTGTTGGGGAGGGGATACTGTAAAATAGTGCAGTCGCCAATTTAGAATATATCCGGTAATTCCCCCGAAAGGTTAACCATAGTTACCAACTGATCCAGCAACTCCACTCCACGTGGCCCAAGACAAATAAAATATATGCAAATATTCATAACAGTTATTATTCATAATAGACAAAAAGAGAAAACCCAAATGTCCATTAATTAGAGAATGGATGAGAACTGAGGTCCATTCATACAATGAAATACTATTCAGCAAGAAGCAAGAGCAAATGTCCATACACATAATAGGCATACATCTCAAACACATTACAGTAAGTGAAAGTAGCCGGATGCAAAGCACCAGAAAAGACAGATCTATAGACTCAGAAAGCACATCGGTAGCTGCTGGAGCTGGGAGCGGGGGCCGCGATGGACTGCAAAGGGGAAGGGGTCCATCACTTCGGAGTGATGCAAAGTTCTACAGCTGGACCATGGCGATGGCTGCACCACTTGGTAAGTTCATTAAAAAAAATAACGGGCTTGTACACTTAAAATGCATGAACTGCATGGTATATAAATGAATCCTCAATAAAATTGTTAAAAAATCGAATCGAAGCACTGGAGTCTTTCCCCAGGCCTGGAGCGATCCACACCGGATCACACTCCCGAACGGATCCAAACAGGGAAACTAGGGTACGAGACGCAGCTGGAGGGCTGCCCTCCCGCCCCCCTCCCGCCCAGCCCCGGAGCGCGCCTCGTTTCTCTCTTCCGGAGCCCCTGCCGCCCAGCCTGTCCAGCCAACCTCCGCCCTCGATGTCCATCCACGGAGTCCAACGCCGCTCCGCCTGGCACTCAAACTTGAGAAGACCGTTGCCCCCGGCAACCTCACCGGGACGAAAGAGACTACATCTCCCAGCGCGCCCTGCGCCCCCGAGGACCAATAGCGTCCCACGTCACAATGGCGGGACGTCTTGGGCGTGGCACAACAGCGCGTGGGGACCAGTGATGCCTCACATCACAATCGCGAGGTGTGACGGGAGTTGTAGTTCCGGGAAGGGCCCGGCTCGCCGCGGAGACTGCCGGGAGCAAAGGGGCGGTTACAAGAAGCTCCGCGCACCCTCCATGGCCGCGCCTTGGATCCTGTTCTGGGCCGTCTGTGTGTTGCGGGTGGTGCTGGCCACCGTCTACTTCCAGGAGGAGTTTCTAGACGGAGGTGACCAGGCGACGCCATGGTGGCGGGGGCGTAAGCTCCCGGTTCCTTGCCGCCCACCCGATGCCCGAGTCGCGTTTGGCTGCGGGGTGGGCTGTGGTGAAGCCTCCAGGACCGCCCTGACCCGTGTGTTTCCCCCCACAGAGCGCTGGAGGAACCGCTGGGTGCAGTCCACTAACGACTCCCAATTCGGGCATTTTAGACTCTCGTCAGGGAAATTTTACGGCCACAAAGAAAGAGACAAAGGTTAGTTTAGGGTTCCCGAGAAAATCTGTTAAATATGAATCCCCCATAGCAGCCTTTCAAGGTAGGTGTGGCTCCCCCAGCACCTCCCCCCGCCCCCACGTTCACGGGTGAGAAACCGAGCTTCGGCGGGGCCCGGCCTTACTTTTTGTTCTTTTTTTTTTTTCACTTGTCCAGCAAAACCCGCTTTGTACGCATTAGGGGGGCCCCAGGGCCTTGCCCTGCAGAGGGGGGGAAAAAAAGGATACTTCTTTTTTCCTTCACTTTAAGAAGGAGAGAAAACGAGTAAAAGTTCAGTGCCGACAGGTGCACGGCTCTGCCGAGCCCGACAGGATGAGTGCTTCTCCCGTGCACGCAGGTCCAGCCAGGCGCTCCCAGCCCCGCCTCCCAGAGCCGCCCGTACCCCCACCCTCCGCGTGCGCAGCCTCCTGGTTCGGGAACAACCTCTGTTCTGGCGGCTGCTCATTCCCGATGACCACAGGAGGGCAAGACACAGCTCATCCACCACCCGTTTGTTTCTCCTAAGCCAGCGCACTGAGAAAGGCTTTAACACTTTTTTTAAAAAATATATATTTTATTGATTTTTTTTTTTTACAGAGAAGAAGGGAGAGGGATAGAAAGTTAGAAACATGGATCAGCTGCCTCCTGCACCCCCCCCCCCCACTCGGGATGTGTTCTCAACCAAGATACATGCCTTTGACTGGAATCAAACGTGGGACCTTTCAGTCTGCATGCCGGCGCTCTATCCGCTGAGCCAAACCGTTAGGGCGGTTTAACACTTTTAATAGGGGGGGAATTGAAAGGGGAAGAGTGTTTCATGATAAAAGTAAAAATCACATAACATTCAATGAAATATATGAGATTTCAGTGTCTGTCGATGAAGTTTTAAGGGGACACAGCCATGCTCATTTGTTTGCGCATGGTCTATATGACTTCACACTGCCAAGGCAGAATTGAGTCGGGACAAAGAGTGAATGGCAGGTGAAGCCTAAAATACGTATTGTCTGGTCCTGCAGAGCAAACTTGCCAACCCCTGATTTATGGGGGAGAACCTACTTCTTCACCATCTTCTACTAAACTTTTATCTTGGTCCCGTTATTCCCGTGTTTCCCCGTCTGGCAGCCTCTGGTGTTCCATTGCACATGCATAGTTTTATCAGTTACATGTTGACCCAAAGCGTTGGTCAGGATTCAGGCTATATGACAAAAATGGAGTGAAAACAAGCAGGTGATTCTATGAAGCTTGTCCAAGGACAAGGGTTCCCACTTAGCGTCGGTTTGGTTTTCTCCACAGTGTTTTTTTCTCCCTTCTGTCTGGGATCCTGAGATTGTGTGCATTTCGTTCACTGCAGCCCGTGTCTGCTGAGTGCCGACAAGGGCAAGGCCCTGAGGATACCAGTTACCTTGGCCCCTTCTGCTGTGGTCTCCTGGGACCGTGACATAGAAGCTATTGTTGGAAAAAGAAATAGAATTTAGTCAGAAAGACCATGGGTGTGGCTGAGAAGTGGGGTAGGACACGGAGGGAGATGATAAATCATACGGCCTTCAGAATTGCCTCAATGGAAGGGCCACATGAGGAGGAGGGGCTGCGAATCTGAGGAAGGAGAGGGTGAGGAAAGAATGAAGGACACAGGTGTGGTAGTAGGGCGTTCAGCCATGAATTCAGGATGTATTAATCCAAATGCCAAGTCCATCTTTGATGACTCTCAGAGCAGCTGTAGGGGCCAGAGAATGGAGCAAGTAAGGGTAGGTTATAAAAAGACTGGCTCTGTTTTCAGGTTTGATGAATTTCAGTATAAGATAAGGATTTGGAACAGGGCCTAGGGACTACTCAAAAGGGGGTTTTGGTCTCAAAGTGAACACCGAAATGTATAATACAAATCTGAGATGATTTACATGACAAAGGATGGCATCTTCATGAAAAGAGCCATCGCACAGGATGACCATCATCCAGCACAGGGAAGCACTTTTTTACAGATCTGCACTCTGTCCTCCATCTGCTGTTGTGACTCTTTTTGTTAATCCTCACCTGAGGATATTTTTCCCATTGAGTTT
>PVJC01009296.1:0-46247 GCA_004026665.1 Murina feae
GGGGGAGGGATAGTAAATATTTAAGTAGGTAAGTTATATAGTGTGTTAGAAGTACCAAGTACTGCAAAAAGGAAAAATTGTGGGGAGCAGGTGTTTCCATTCCAAATAGGGCGCTCAAGGTAGATGTCACAAGAAGGTGAGACTTCGTGAAACCATAAAAAATACTAGAGGAATCCACAGGCAGCAAAATCTCAGACATATGCTGAAGCTTTTTCCTCACTGATACTGCTCCTAGGGCAATGGAAACTAAAAAGAAAATAAACAAATGGGACTACATCAAAATAAAAAGCTTCTGCACAGCAAAGGAAATCATCAACAAAACAACAAGAAAGCCCACTGCATGGCAGAATATATATTTGCCAGTGTTATCACCGATAAGGGTTTAATCTCCAACATTTACAGGGAATTCATGCAACTTAACAAGAGGAAGATAAACAATCCAATCAAAAAGTGGGCAATGGACCTAAGTAGGTACTTTTCAAAAGAAGACAGAAGAAAGGCCAAAACACATATAAAAACATGCTCAAAGTCTCTAATCATCTGAGAGATGCAAATCAAAACAACAATGAGGTACCATCTCACACCTGTAAGAATGGCTATCATCAACAAATCAACAAACGACAAGTGCTGGCGAGGATGTGGAGAAAAAGGAACCCTCGTGCACTGCTGGTGGGAATGCAGACTGGTGCAGCCACTGTGGAGAACAGTATGGAGTTTCCTCAAAAAACTATAATGGAACTCCATTTGACCCAGTGATCCCACTTCTAGGGATAGATCCCAAGAAGCTAGAAACATCAATCAGAAAGGATATATGCACCCATATGTTCATAGCAGCACAATCAGAAAGGATATATGCACCCATATGTTCATAGCAGCACAATTCACCATAGCTAAGATTTGGAAACAGCCTAAGTGCCCATCAATAGATGAGTGGATTAAAAAACGGTGGTACATCCACACAATGGAATACTAGGCAGTGGTAAAAAAGAAGGAATTCTTACGATTTGCAACAGCATGGATGGAACTGGAGAGCATTATGCTAAGTGAAATAAGCCAGTCAGAGAAAAGTAAATACCACATGATCTCACTCATTTATGGAATATAATGAACAGCATAAACTGATGACAAAAACAGATCCAGAGACAGAGAAGCATCAATCAGACCATCAAACCTCAGAGGGAAGGTAGAGGAGGGTGGGGGTAAGGAGGAGAGATCAACCAAAGGACTTATATGCAAGCATGTAACCCTAACCAATGGACACACACAATAGGGGGGTGAGGACATGAGCGGAGGGGATAAAGAGTAATCCTATATAATAAAAGAGTAATATGCAAATTGACCCTAACAGCAGAACCACTGGCAATGACTGGTCACTATAACACACACTGACCACCAGGGGGCAGACTCTCAATGCAGGAGCTACCCTCTGGTGGTCAGTGTGCTACCATAAGGGGAACTTTATGCGGCCACAAGCCAGGCTGATGGCTGCCAGTACAGCAGTGGTGGTGGCAGCCTCTCCTGCCTCCTCAGCAACACTAAGAATGTCCGAGTGCAGCTTAGGCCTGCTCCCTGCTGCAAGTGGACATCCCTTGAGGGCTTCCAGGCTGTCAGAGGGATGTCTGACTGCCAGCTTAGGCCCGATCCCCCGGGGAGCGGGCCTAAGCTAGCAGGTGGACATTCCCTGAGATGTCCCAGATTGCTAGAGGGCACAGGCCAGGCTGAGGGAGGGATCCTCCCCCCCCCCCAAGTGCACAAATTTCTGTGCACCGGGCCTCTAGTATGGGGATAAGGACACATATGTAATTACTTAATCAATTTAAAAAAATTTAAAAAAAGAAGATTAGACTTGCTCAGTGCCTTGAGGGAGGCAAGGGGCAACTCTGGGGTGTAGGGTGTTATAAGCAGAGGGAGAGAAGTGTAAAAGCCGAAGGTGGATGCGCTCAGCTCTTCTGAGGAGCAGTGAGGAGGTCAGTGCCTCTGGAGTGAAGTGCAGGAGAGGAGCTGGGAAGTGAGTGAGCTCGGATTAGAGAGGATGGTGGATCTTGCTGGTTGGTAGGCAGGCTACTGTGACCCCTGGGACTATTGCTCTGAGCGTAGGGAGTTCTGACACCTTCTCATTAGAAGCCACAAGCTTTCTAATGTATGTATGTTCCATAATTTATTCACCAGTCTCCTACTCAGAGGGACACTTAGGTTCTTTTTGACCTGTTATATTTTCTAAACAACGACACATTATACATCCTTGAAATCTATGTTTTTTTGCTCATGTGTGTGAATTTACATGCAGAATAAATTTCTAGCAATGAAATAGATGCAGGGATGGTCATTTTTCATTTTCCCAGATATTTCCCAGTTGCTCTCTCAAGAGATTGTACAAATTCAGATTCCCATCTATAATTTATGAGACTGCTTAATTTCCTATTACTAGAGTAGTTAATCAATAATTTTATATTTTGTAATTCTATAAGTAAAAGTTTCCTTTTATTGGTATCATTTTGCTGTGATTCCCACTCTCCCTTCATTGTAAATCATATAATAATGTAGATTTTATTCTACTCCCTTCCCCACCCTACCCCCAGGGTTCCCAAACTACTTTGTAGTTTACATCTATTATAACAAATATTGCTTTATATTTTAATTGTTTGTGTCCTGTCCCACTCTTTGCTATAAGTTTCTCAAAAGCAGGGCTAATCTCTCATTTTTTATACCTTCCTCCAATGACTACAGTTTTGCTAAATGCACAATAAGCAGTTATCTCTTTGTTGATTAACAAGTGAATGACTTAATTCTGCTTGAATTATGCTGCATAGTCTTATACTTGTGTTATCAATTTAATAATTAAAATGACAGCAAGGCCGGTCAGTGGAACTCTCTGATTTATTTGGTTACATGTTTTTAACTGCTAGCTGAGAACAGTGATGTCTTCTATCTGTAGTGCTCAGAATGGCAATAGTCAATTTGTTATCTTATTTCTAATCCCCTACGTAAGCATTTCTTGAAATATACAAAGACCTGAGCCGGCCTGAATTGGATACCTGTGTAGGTGGCAGTAAATACAGGTCTGCCAGATTCCTGTATCTTTGTCTGCTTCTATCTGGGTCGTCTTCTTGAAACTGAGTAGCACTTTCTGGTCCATAGCCTTGGGCATCTGGCTGCTCAGGTCATTAGGCCAATGGGTAAGCAGTCACTTAGCTTCGAGAATCTGGAAAATGTGATTTGCAAATGGATTTGGACAGAGGAGTGGAGTGCAATCTGGGTCAGAAAGATGAGCAGCATTTCCTGGGCTGGGCCTGCCCGCACACTTGGGTCCCTGGAGGTAATCACAGATGTTCATTTTGGAATGTTCTACTGACTCTCCCTCCGCCGTGCACATAAGCGTGTTAAGGTTCTGAGAAATCCTGTGGTGAAGAAAACTCTTTATCTCAATGCTTGTCAAATTGATTTGACCACAGAAAACTGTATTTTTCTTAGTAGCTACCAATATACTTAATAACTACCAATATAGCACAGGGTACTAGTTTTCCATAAAATAGATTTAGAGAAAAACAAGATCCGTTTTCTGTCTCTGTTTTTCATTTTCTAGCAATAGAGGCACTTACTTAAATTTATATACATAATTATCATATATATATTCCTAGCATGTATTCATTAAATGAAGAGTTACTATCTGGTATGGACCGATTTGTAGCCAGTTGACTATAGAAAGAGGCCATGAAGGAACTGAACATTTTAATTTATCGTAGTGATCTATTTTTTTAATAGACTACATCCTAGGACTAATTAGAAACATTAAAGCTAACCTGAGAACTTAGGAACAGTATAAGCCTGAAAATTGATATATGGAAAAAGGGATGATTTAAAAAAATAAGACAAGATACTCATTTCCCCTATCTATATCACATTTTCAGATACCTGAAATGTCAGAGGAATGCTTCTAAAATTTCTACTTGTATTGTCAAAGATGCGCTCGCTTGGATTTTCAGTTCCGGAGTTTTCCTTCGCAGGCCCTGAGAACTTGCCTCTGTGCATAGAAACCATGTGCCCCTCCCGCCTTTTGTTACAGCCTGTGCTTTCAGCCTCTCTGGTGCACTCACCTTGCTCTTCCCCTTCTCATTTCTCTCTCTTCCCTCACTGTGCTCCTTATAACATCCACTAGGCTGGCAATTAGGGGCTGAGCACAGATGCATCCTTTAATTTAATTTCACATTCCATCATTTGAAACATGACCAAGTGTGTGCGGCATTTGGCCTTCAGAGTGCTGGGAAATCAATATGTTAATTTACCTCCATCTTCTGAAATCATCTTTGAGAGAGAGCAGGCACCTCCTGTGAAATGACAGGCCCACACTGGGGGGAAGGGGTGCTCTGTGTGTGAGACATGACCCCCAGTACTTGCACTCTCAAGCTCCACCTGCTTTGTGAATCAGTTGTGTTCCAAAGAATGTGAGTAAACACTGTTTGGAACTTAGAGCACTTTTTCCCCCTCCTGCTGAATAATGTTGTCTGTGGTTATTATGATTCCAGATCAGCCCTTAAAAGCCCATTAACCCCTAGTGTATCCAAATCGTGCTATAAATAGTTAATTCATGGAGGCTGCAGTGATACAGATGCACTGCCAGCTGAGGAGAAATGCCAGTCCCATTCTGTTCTCCTGGAGTGATATTTCCATTAATTCAGCATATGGTTGCATTCCCTTTTTAGTATCCAGATCTGATTGGTGACTAATATTTAGCTTGTGGTAAAGTGAAACCTCCAAGGTTGTTCCTACGTCAGATGCTCTAAGGTTAGGGCTGCAGCTCCCCACTTTTTCATACCTGTGCAGTTAAAACATTTTATGTTAATGACAGTATGTCTCTGTTTCACCCCATCTCATTGTTCCTGAAGCAGAGTGCTTAACTAATCTTCATTTCCTCGTTATTCAGCCCTTGGCTTTCTCTTAGTCGTGTCACTTTCATGTTGGTTTAATTTTATTTCCAGGCCGTTATACAGACTGTGGGTAGATAGGCAGCTTTAGGAGCTTCAGTTTGCACAGCATTTTCATAAGAAAACATGGATTCATTTGAACATCCCACAAGCTGTGGGCTAAGAGCTTCATGATCTCCACCGAGGTGGATGGCAAAATGGAGGCAACCGCGTTACGCTTCACAAAGTCTTTGAGCCATCCCCAACCCATTCAGGTTTCTCCTTTTCCTACCACATGACGATATCTCGCTCAGTTTACTCTCAAATATACTGTTCTCTGTTTTTTGAACGTTGACATAAATATCAAAGGAATTGCAGGACTTCCTTCTCCTCTGACATCTCCTCAATGTCCTAGCTCTCCAACTCGAGTTGGGTCTATTGTTCACTTGGTCTGGAAAGCCCTGTTTTCCTAGCTGCATGTGTTGGGGAGGGTCTCATCTCCTGCGGCCTTGTGGGTCTCCCATGCCTAATGCTCTGGGGCATGGCTTCTAGCCTGTGTGCCGGCCCCACCGGAGTCTCCAGGGGCCGTGGACAGTCTACCCAAGTGGGAAAAGCTCTTTCCCTCCCATCTGTACTGCACTCTGTCACATGGACCTTCCACTGGCTGGCTGTGCTCTCCAAAGCCTAAAGGTCTTTAAAGAGCAGCGTTTGTCTATCTTCAGTCCCCAGAGCTCTGTCACCAGGCTATGGGGTAGAGGTGACACACACTAATGACTCAGCTCAGGCTCCCCTCTAACCTGCTGCCATTAGCCTCACGTGGCAGCAGGCTTCCCTCTTAGGATGTAGTATTCCCTTGGTGGAGTCTCACTCCTCTCTGAAAGGCATACCCCCATTAGCCCTTCGAACTATGCAGCTGTGACTGGAGCTTGGAGCCAACAGGATTTATTCTCTCAGTCTTGAACCCCATCAATAAAGTGTCCTTAGCGTCACTTTCAGTGTGTCCCAAAGGGTTTGGCTTATTTGGGGACTTAGCTCGCTTCTCTGTACTTTGGGATCGATCACCCTTTACTATTTTTTCTTGTTCATGACCCAGTTCTTCCTTGTTATATTAATTTCTCATCTATTTTATGTATCACTCATGGGTGTGGGTCCTGATTTAATAAATTAAAGATTCTTCTGTCAGTTGTGGCGATTGCAATGTGCCTCCATCGGTTTATCCTCCATAGGAGATCCAAGACTTGGCTGTATGTGGCCCAAACCCTAAGGACGTAGGCTTTGGCCTGAACTGATGAAGTAACATTTCTTGTTTACTTTACACTTAATGGACTTACTTTCCCCCAAAACCAGTAGGAGACTCTCTGACCTTGAGATGGCTTTTGTGCACAGGAGCCTCTTTAAATGCCAGGTCAGTCGTGTAATGAATTTGAGTGAGTCTTAGAAATGACGTGTCCTTTGGGGCCACGCTGGCCCGGGATTGGCTGAATACAGATTGTATCCAAAATTCTTTAGAACTCAAAAATTTAACTCAACCTGAATACATACTCCACAGATCTGTAGCAATAGACGAGTAGGCCTTATTTTATAATGTTCTCTATGGTTTGGGTAGGAGTGCATCTATGTGTGTCATGTGTGTGTGTGCAAGATCTCGTATGCTTGTGGCCCAATATACACATTTAAATATAGTTGAAACTTAATGATCCATTGTGTTACTCTATTACATTTGAGTATCAAGTCGGAAAACTGTAATGAAGAGAATAAAAGTCTCATCATTAAAAATGAATTTTCTTTAAATAAGCCTTTCCTAAATTGAAGATTAGGGCTCCAGAAGATGAAATGGTCTGTGGTGGTGAGTCTTTGGCTTGTCTCCGGATAATAAACCACAGCACAGAGGCCAGTTGCCAAATTTTTATTGAAGGTTTGACTGATAAAGTAGATTGGGGCTCCTGGTACCCTGAGGTAGGGAGTATGGCTCGTATATCTATAAATATAAAGAGAAGACAGTCCATTATAAAGTCAAGTAGATCCCTGACCCATCAGCTCACCCTTTGGAGCTCCATTGCCCTATGTTCCTCAGCCCCTGCTTTTCCCTGGTCACTGATGGCCCTCTTCCATGGCTCTGCCTTTGCTTCCCCAGGGAGGAGTCAGTGGGTCGCCCTGCTACTTCTCATTCTATTTTAATTGACTGTTTGCTCATCAAATGCAAAGCCTACCCAGCGGTGGTGGCTCAATCTTTGAGCATTGATCTATGAACCAGGAGGTCACAGGTTCAATTCCCAGTCAGGACACATTCCTGGGTTGCAGGCTTGATCCCCAGTAAGGTGTGTGCAGAAGGCAGCTGATCAATAATTCTCTCTCATCATTGATGTTTCTATCTCTCCCGCTCTCCCTTCCTCTCTGAAACCAATAAAAATATATATTTTTTAAAAATGCAAAGTCTAAATCCCTTTTCTTTCTTTTTCTTGGCAAACATAACTTTCACAGAATAAACTTGGGTTTGTACCAGCTATAAAAATAAATTGATAGCACTTCGGTTAATGAGCTTCATATAGAATCAGACTCTCCATCCAGGCACTCTTACAGTTTAGATGCCCTGAGCAATAACTTCATCTGAATTTGACATTTGACAGACCTAAAGGACTGCCTTTCTTATGGCTTATTGAATTGAATAGCCATTTGTTTATTCATTTATGACATCCTTTGTTTAGCATTTGCTGAGTGTGCAATATGTTATAATAAAATCAAAGCTCACGTTTATCAAACACACACCATGTTCTGGGCACGGTGCTGGGTGCTTCAGTTCATTTCAGTAATCCCATGCATCAGGCATTAGTATTACCTCCACTGTATAGGCAAGGAAATGGAGGATAGGGGGTAAGTAATTTCCCCCAAGGCCACCAGCTGGTCAGTGGCATATTTGAGATACAATCCCATATTTGAGTAGCTCCAGCACCCATCTTTCAATTAAGTTACCAGAATCATTTTCATTTATAGATAAACTATTGTCCAGTTCCCTTAGTCCTCATTCATTAAAACCAAGAGTGTCAGCAAAGTGGGATGGGAAGGAATTTTCTCCTTTCCTGATACTCTGTTATTTTTTTGTGAGTTCAGGAGTGGATGCAGTGATAGGAATGGACACAGCCAGGAAGATTAAAAGAGACATTACAAAAATAATCATCACCATTGATTGTTATAGTGCCCTCTCTGGAAAGGTTTCCCCCTACGTTCAGAGGATCTGCAGCAATAAGACAGATAATGAGGGGTGTGCGCTCAGCACACTGAAGCCTTTGCTCGGGGACGGAGCCCGCTCCTTACACACTGTGTTCTGAACTGGTACCTTGACCTCTACCCAACTTGTGTCCTTGACCTCCGCTACTCTCAGGTTGGGGCCTGGTGGCCTTTCATGCCCTAGTCATTTTGGTCATTAGGGGTGAACTGTTTCATGTGCATACAGGAAGAGGAAGTAAAGAAGTGAGTTCACACTTTCCTGAGCATAATCACCAGAGAGGAGTCATAAAATGAACTTTAGGGACCTCATCCATATTAATTACAATCTAGCACATCGGGAGCGGGGCCTGGGAATCTGTATTTTCAGTAGGCGCCTCAGGGATTGTGATGGCGGTGGTCAGAGGACCATGTTTGCAGAAAGGCTCAGGCAAAAGAATATTTCTATCCAGAGACTCATTCATGGGGCTGAATACATTTCAATGAGGCAGTGATCCTCCAAGCGTGGTCCCTGGACAGCAGCAGGCAGCACCTGGGAGCTAGTTAGGAATGCCAAGGACATGGAGAGTCGGGAGTGCAGCCCAGCAGTTTGTACTGTAAACTAGGGATGCTCACATAAAAACAAGACTGCTGGGATAAGGGAATCCAAGTGCTGTTGTCAAATCCCACCTTATTGCTTCTCAATCCCAGACACACATTGGAATTACCGAAAGGTTTAGAAACTGGGTCCCATTCCCAGAGTTTCTGAATGGATTGGTCTGGATGTAAGCCGGGTGTCAGGATTTGTCCAAAGGTACCCAGGCTACTGTAATGCGCAGTGAAGTTTAAGATCCACTGATCTTTCACTCGGGTACCTGAGGGTGTTTGTGTGTGTGTGTTTTCTCACTCTATAATGTGAAAACTCTTAAATGCAAGCATTGCCTTTGTCTCCAGTCACCAATAATAAAATGCCACTGCATCAAAAAAAGGGGGGGGGGGAGGGCAAATGTTAGAATGTATCAGTGGTATCTAGCTGACATGTTCATTTTCCATAATATACCTTTACACTCTAATCTGATCATAGAAGAGACAAATAACTTCTTCCAAACATTGTGAAAATCAGAGACGAGGGTGAAATGAGAACACACTGTGCCTGCCTTCATTCCCTCGGCCAGTCCAATGGGCCACAGGAGCTCTCACGCTACGAACTTGCTCAATTCCCTCTGGAACATTACCCCCTGTGTTGGCAAATTCTCATCTTTATTACCATGGAAGCAACCGGCAAGGTTGCAAGTCCCAGTGAACAAGGCCTCTATCATTCCCAGCCGCACGTGGCGGGATGTGAGTGTGCACTTGTAGACAAACGCTTCCATGATGGGTGATAATAAAAACTGTAATTTGGCGAAGTGGGTGCCTGCTAAACGGAGGTTATAGAAACTATTCATTTCAGTGAAGTTCATCAGAAAGTGCCAGCAATTTGCAATTGGCCTTCCCTGATGGAAGAGCTGCCCCCTAGTTTCCTCAGTGAGGCTCCTCCCAGCACGAGCAAGCAATACTAATGTGCCACCCCACCTCCACCTTCAATAAAAGATATAGCAAATAGAGTATTTAATCAGTGTCAGCGGATGTGTAGCTCTGTGACTCTAGCATTTCTCAAGTGCTCTTCAAGGACATAGAAGTTATTACTCATTGCCGAATCGAATTGATTCCACCTTTTATCAGCCTGCAGGATACAAACACTCAACACGAATTGCGTTGATTCTTAACCCTTCTTTACCAGGTCTGTGGTTGTTTCAGCAAAGCACGTCCCAAATGAGTTGCTGCGCCTCAGCATTGTTCCAAAGGAGAGAAACTCAAGGCTCTTGTCCTGTTATAAGACACTAGACACTAGACAAATTTTTGTGCACTTGGGTGGGGGGTCCCTCAGCCCAGCCTGTGCCCTCTCACAGTCTGGGACCCCTTGGGAGATGCCCACCTGCTGGCTTAGGCCTGCTCCCTGGGGAATTGGGCTTAAACTGGCAGGCAGACATCCTTCTGGCAGTCTAGGAGCCCTTGGGAGATGTCCACTTGCCAACGGGGAGCAGACCTAAGCTGCAGTTGGACATCCTTAGCCTCCTGAGGAGGCAGGAGAGGCTCCCACCACTACCGCTGTACTGGCAGCCATCAGCCTGGCTTGAGGTTGAGCAGAGCTCCCCCTGTGGGAGTGCACTGACCACCAGGGGGCAGCTCCTGCATTGAGCGTCAGCCCCCTGATGGTCAGTGTGTGTCATAGTGACCAGTCATTCCCAGTGGTTCTGCTATTAGGGTCAATTTGCATATTACCCTTTTATTATATAGGATTACCTTACCATGGCACCAGAACATGTGTGTGATGTCTCCGGTGGCTACGGCTGAGGAGAGGCAAGCTGGCATCCCCGCTGGGCTGCTCCATCTCCATTGCCTCACGTATGAGTTATTTGCTTGTCTTAAGCCTCAGTGATTATATAATTTTCTCTCATGCTAGTTGCAATTTTTCAGCCTCCTATGAGAAAGCATGCCTGTAGCCTATTAATCCTGCCAAAGGTCAGTGATAGCGATGAAAGCCGTTTTTTAACATGAGACTGACACTTGCTGGGAAGGCGAGAATTATGATGTAGAGCATTCTTCTTCACGCTACTGCTTGATTAGATATATCAGAAAACTTAATGCCTTTAATCCCGCCGCAGACCTCTCTGTGGAAATACCTCTTTAAACATCTAAGCGTGGGTGAGATAAATAATGAGTTTTGTTTGCTTTTTTTCCCCTTCCTAAGTCTCTTATCTTTAGATGCTACTTCTGAGAACTCCTTCTCACTCCTCATCCCCCAGAGGTGACTGGCTTCTGATTTGGAGTGTTTCTGGAGATATCTTGTTAAAGGGAAGCACTTTCAATGTAAATGCAATTTGGAATTTAAAGGTGCTGCTTTGTAACGATAAGAGCATTTTAAAATGAATTTTTAAAGCAAATCAAATTAAAGCTTTTATATTCAGAAGCTGTACAGTGGCTTTCAGAGATTTGAAGATGACTAGATCGGCAGTGGGACTAAAGAAGATTCGGTTTGCAGCAGGCCTGATGCAAAGTTCTGAGGATGGAAAAGTGACCAAGATACAGTGTCTGTCCCCAAGGAGCTCCCAGTTTGGTGCAGGAGACAGACGTGTGAACTCAGACGTACGGTAAATGCTTTAATGGAGGGTATATGCCCTGTGCTAGTAAAGGTTCAAAGAAGGGAGAGACAGCTCTGCCTGGAATACCTCCACCTTCTCCAAAGTGATGTCACCTGCAGAGGTTGGGGAAAGGGAGCCGCAGGGAGTCGGCTGGTCTTGGAAAGGCTCACTGCCACCGGCCCCCAAATGTCGCTGCCAGTTGCTAGTTGATACACGAAATTCCGGACCTGGAGCTTCGGCCCTGTGCTACAAGGTTTAATTCCTGTTAAAAATATACTTTTGCTGGTATGGATATTTCATCAGTCATTTCCATCTCGGTGTGGATGCGCCTCAGGAGTTCTTTCTGAGTATGTTTTCATAGTTTCAGGGTCAAGTCAGAGCCACGGTGTGGTGAGTCCTAGAGGAGGAGGAAGGGCTCAGAAGGATGGGTGGTGATGCCCTAAGAGCATTCCTGGGCGGTCTGCAGTGCTGAAGGTCACTGTGCTTGGACTCTTTTCCTAAGGATGTTCTAAGTCTGCAGGCATTTTCTCCTCCTTGCCGATTTTTCTTCTCCACTTTTTCCTCCCTCCTCCTTTCTCTTCCTGCCTGTTCTCTCAAATCCAGTGTATAATTCTTACTCTGAAATAGACTGTGGGTAAGTGAGTTTTCATACCATTTATAAAAATTTTAAAAAACAGCTTCAGCTTCACTTATCAACAGCTTCCTACTCAACATAAATCTTACATATGGCTGGTTTCTAGTGTGTTTTCATTAAGGCAATATGAGGGAATCTTAGTGCATTCCCAGAGGAGAGGCCCGATGAAGCTGGAAGTAAGACCACCAGGAATGAGGGTCTGATCTCCCAGCCCACAGATGAGGAACAGCCTCCTACTAGTATCACACTCTTGATTTTACCTAATTTCTATTTTTTCAAATGAAAAAGAACTACGATATTCCTCCTGACTATTTCACTTGAATAGAGTAACTCTGCCAAGGAAGAAGTCCTTGGTTGACTGAAGAAGAGCCATTTCAAAGACATGTTATGAGCCTGAATAACATGAGAACCTGGCACCCAGAGCTCTCCATCGACAAGGTGGACCTGAGGTATTGAGGCGATTGCCAGAAACCCAGTCGGAAAGGATGGTTCCTGCAGAGGGTTGCATTACAGGACTCCATTAGTGACCCAAAGCTTTTTCCAACTTGTGGTGATCACATCATGATGGTGATCACATGTAAATGTCAAATCACTATGTTGTACACCTGAAGCTAATATAATATTGCAGGTCAGCCATACTTTAATAGAAGGAAGGAAGAGAGGAAGGAAGGAAGGAAGGAAGGAAGGAAGGAAGGAAGGAAGGAAGGAAGGGAGGGAGGGAGGGAGGGAGGAGAGTGTTTGAGTCTATGAAATAGTATTATGAGATCAGGTGACTAGGTTGTGACCAAGGGCCTCCCCATCGGAAAGGAAGACCATATGAACCTTCAGTGAAGGGTATATATTTAGAACTCCATCTCCTGTTTAGTCACGTATTCTGTTGAAATTGCAAGAGGATAACTTATTTATGAGGAAAAAAACCACAACGTATATGTATATATGTATGTATATGTCATTTCGTTTATCTTTCAAATAAGGAGTATAATAAATAAGGTTTATAAGGCTTAGATGTTTACCTCATCTAAGTCACTTAGAACAGTGTCTGGAACCAAGGAAGCACTAACTAAGCACTAGCTGTTATTAGGCATATTGGTGCGGTTACATTTTGCAGCCTACCTCAGCTGTTCTCTTCCTCACAGGTCAAGGGCAGCACTGGCTCTGTAGACCAGGGATGCAGGCTCTACTCACGGGCAAGTGATGTTCTCTGTGCTCGAGGACACTTTATCCCAAGAGGGGAGATTATAAAGAAAAGAAGAAGAAGACACAATCTCCTTTTCTACCCCTCATCCTCTTAAATGACGGTGAATGTTCATGGGCTTTAATAAATACAAACTGTCAAGAACTCACCTATGAGTAAGTGGGGTTGCAGTGACTAGGACCCATTCATTTGGTTTCAAGTATAGGTAGACCGTTCTAAAATAAAGCACAACCTTGAAAAGTTGAGCTTAGATTTTGCTCAGGGATCTCCGTGTAAATGAAGTAATAGCTCTTAACAAAATAGTTGCCATGTATTGTTTTCTTGAGGCTTACCTTGAGGTTGCAAAGGCTGATGTGAGTATTGTGGTGCTTTAAGCAACCACACTAAGACTACTAGTTAGTAGTGAAATGACTGGCGCCAAGGAAGGAATTCTGGCTCCTTTCATGTTTAACATTCAAACGAGATGCACTCTTTATATCGGTCAGCCTTGCCCTCTGATTATTTCCCATTTATTTATTTATTTAATTTTTTAAAAATATATTTTATTGATTTTTTTTACAGAGAGGAAGGGAGGGGGATAGAGAGTTAGAAACATCGATGAGAGAGAAATATCGATCAGCTGCCTCCTGCACACCTCCTACTGGGGATGTGCCCGCAACCAAGGTACATGCCCTTGACCGGAATCGAACCTAGGACCCTTCAGTCCGCAGGTCCACGCTCTATCCACCGAACCAGACTGGTTAGGGCTCCCATTTATTTTTTACTCCCTGCCCCATTTTTCTGCAGCCAGAAGCGCAAATGACACCTATTTTCCAAATGATTGTTTATATCCAGTTTTGATTTGGATGCCCAAATGGCCTCTCCACATGGCCTACACCACTCTCGCCTGATTTGTCCACAGCTGCACTGTCCTCCTGGCACGCTGAGCAGCAGGGGGGCCTGGTGTCCCCTCACTGTCCATGGCAGGCTGCGTGTGCCTTGTTAAGCCATGTAAGTGTTTGCTGCACCCCTTTGTCATTTGTGTCACTGGAATCCAAGCGGGAAGACCTTTAAAGAAATTTCAGAGAAAAATAGAAAACAAACTCTTTGAAAACATGAGAACATAATACGTGCCTAGCAGATAGCGTTGTCATTGGTGATTTGTCTGTAATTACTACTCACTCGTAGGTGATGCTTAAGCCCTTTTGTCCTGGATGAGAAGGTTCATTTGTAGACACTGTCATTCCCCCTCCTGCCGTTCGCTTTGGTGGCATGAATGTGTGTTTACTTCCCGCAGCAGTAATGACGGGGTTGCCTTCTGTGGCTTTATTATGTTGTCGTGTTTTTTCAGGGATGGTCCTCAGTACCAAGAAATATCTCATGTGGGGATAAAGTCCAGAACAGCTGACATTTAACAGTTGTGCTGGCAAGTGTCTGGTTTTCTTCCACTTCATTTTTCTCCTTGTCAAGCTGAGTCCTGGGGACTCATCACGGACTGTGGTGAAACCAACAGTCGTTGTAATCTTATGTCAGAACACATTTCTGAGGTGGAGCTTGTTTCTGAAGACCAGATAGCTTGCCCAGGGTAGGCTAGATGGAACGTCATTCTAGTCTGCCAGTGATTAGCTGATTTGAGGGAAGCTTGGGGGAGGGGGGAAAGAGTGGGTCACCCAGGCCAGTGACCGCAACTGCAACTCTGAGTGGCTGGTTTGGAGGGCCCACCCCTAGCTGCAGTTGAGTTCACTGGCCTTTGGCGTTCGGGGTCCACCTGGGAATCTGGTGATGGAAGCACAAAGGAAAGGAAGCACATGCTCCAGGGCCTGTTTGAAGGACAGCAAGGATCAGCTGAACAGTAGAGAGCACACGATCCAGTTTGTTTGTTTATTAAATATATTTTATTGATTTTTTACAGAGAGGAAGGGAGAGGGATAGATAATTGGAAACATCGATGAGAAAGAAACATCGATCAGCTGCCTCCTGCACACTTCCCACTGGGGATGTGCCCGCAACCAAGGTACATGCCCTTGACCTGAATCGAACCTGGGACCCTTGAGTTCGCAAGCCGATGCTCTATCCACTGAGCCAAACCGGTCAGAGCCACATGATCCAGTTTTAAATACATAATGTTTTAAGTACCGCAGATCATTTTTAGGTGCATTTTGCAATAATAGAGCCCACAGCTTCTGTAAACATAAAATTCAAGAATATGATGATAGTGACTGTTTTCACTTCTTTAGCTCATAGCCCCTGGTAACAGCCTCATAGGCAAAGGGTTAAACACAGGGAATGATGAAATGCAATCCACCAGTATTGTATACTAATTTGTTAGATGTTTTAATAAAGCGGGTCCCCAGGGCAGAATCAATCACCACACATTGTCTGTTCTCCTGTGAAGGAGATAAAAACTGGGTGCTTAACAAAAAAGGATGCTTAGAAAATGCAACAGTGTTATATGGTACAAGTTTCTGTACTAGTTCCAATGCCCAACTCAAGGACCTTTTTTCAAGAGACATGTTTAGGGCTCCAAAAAGTTTTCCTCAGTAATGCTGAACACTGTTCTAGGAAGAATTTTCCAGGCACTTTTACCTGAGGCAAGGATTGAAATGCTAAGACTTTATTTGGGATATACAAATCCAGGTCAGTGAGGTGAAGAAAAAAGAAAAGGAGTGACACAAAGGGAAGGGAGGTACCTAAAGCAGTCAAATGCATAGAGGCAGAAAGTGGAATGGTGATTGCCAGAGACTGGGTGATAGGGGGTGGGGAGGGGGGAGGGAGTGCAGCCATGTGCAATAGATGAGAAAGTTCGCAGATCTGTTGCATGACAGTATACTTAACTCTGCTGGATTGTACACCTAGGGGAACATTTTATGTGATGTGTTTTGTGCCATTATTTTAAAAGGGGGGAGGGGGGCGGAGAGAAGGGAGGAGGTAAAACAATGCAAAGCAACAGGTTCCAGGGCTGATTACTGCTCCACAAGGCCACCTGTGGACACAGCCACTTGGGCAGGGCCATCCACTTGGCGTCCGGAACTTTTCTGGGCATGCCGGAAAAAAGAACCAGACCTCAGAGCAGGGCACAGGGGAGAGAGGAGGGCCGTTTCCCACCAGCTCCCTCCCAGCTCCCACAGGTCAGGGAAATTAAGTTCCCCACTTTTCTACGTGGCATTGAGCCTCTCCGGCTGTTGTAGTAGGAGAAGCCAGAAACTCCAGGTGGGTGACTGGTGGGTCCAGCTGCCCAGCGGAACATTGAACACACTCAGGGCAAGGGGATGCTGGTGGTGAAAAGTGAGCTACCTGGTGAGAGGAACTGCAGCCAAGGGACTCTGACAGTGGGCAGTGTATCCCTTTTTATGGTGAGGAAATAATCGCTACTGCACTCTACCTTTCTTTTTCTTTTTTTGTAAAAAAAATAATATAAAAGCCTTGCTGTTAGTCTTTGTGTCTTATGTTAGAAGCCAGTGTAACTTTATTACTTGGCTGGATGCAGAGCGTGGTTTTTCAGATTGCTCCCCACATCCTCTTTGCTTTGGAAAGTGAAGTGAGTCCTAGTTACTTATCTCAGTTACTTGTTTATCACATTATGCAATGAGAGCATTGTTTTTCAAAATAGGTCATATTTCTAAAAAATGGTATAGTCCTGATTTTTCACAGCTTTTTGGTGTTCTGAATATCCACAAGCCTCGCTGGAGCAGTTGTGCTCTCAGTTCCTACCGTGGGCTTGTCTTCTCAGTGGAACGTTTCCTGATGCAGATCACATGTTCCCTTCTGTTTTCTTCTGGCTCAGCTTCCTTTTGTTTTACTAGAATCAACACTGTGTTTAGTATACCCCAGGGGTAAAATTAAATGCAGTGGCATTTAAGAAGATATAAAAGTATTTCCTGTTGTAAATAATTTCACATTTAGAAAATGTGGAAATTATGCTTGTTTCCCTCTAGGTGAATGGTAGCATAGTTTTGTGTGTAGAGAAATTGATTTTTAAAATTTTCTTTTATTTTTTAAAATACATTTTTATTGATTTAAGGGAGGGCGGGAGAGGAAGAGAGAAACATCAATGATGAGAGAGAATCATTGATTGGCTGCTTCCTGCACGCCCCCTAGTGGGTGTGGAGTCCACAACCCAGGCATGTGCCCTGACTGGGAATTGAACCTTGACTTCCTGGCTCTGAGCCACACAGGCCGGGCGGGAAATGGATTTCTGATCATAGCCCTTAGACCAAACTCATATGACAGCCACTTAGATAAAAGGATATTAAAATGAAGCAGGAGATGGCCTTCCCCAAGGGCTGTGCTTCTCATCTTCCACTGCTCAGTGTCCCCTGTGTGGTGAGGGCCTTCCCTCAGGCCGATGCTGGTTTGAGAGTCAGGAGAACTCCATGCTAGTCTACATCTTCTGGAATAAAGGTCCAAGCCTTGAGTTTTAAGGGGCAGGGGTTTGGGAAGAACTGTGCTCTTAAAGCCCTATGAGAACCCTACCTGAGTGGGCAGTGCAGGATCAGCCCTTGCTAAGAGTCCTCACGGGCAATAAAATAATATTGGGGATATAATATTTTTTCTCTTTCATTAATAAACCGGGGATTTAACCCAATTGTATTCTGTGTGCACATGTGTGTGAGTGTGCTTGTGTGTTTCGCCTTCCCATCCGTCGTCCCCAAGGATTCCTGCGGTATGGAAATGCACCTTGGGGAGAGATGCAGGCACAGAACACGTATGAACCTGGCAATGTATGGGTTTGTTTCAATTTCTGATACTATGGGTATGAACTGAACCTTTGCCTGTTTACAGTTTTATGTTAATACTTGTTCTGCAGACCCTTTTAAATTATTTCTGGTTAGATTATTCTTGAATGTACACCAGAGGTAACCTTCCAACAGTCTGTTTTCCTTTGTCAAAAAGAACAATAAAGCTATTTTCAAAAATTGCAGCAGGCCATAATTACTTACCAGCAGGTTGTGACTGAAACCCTCAGGGGCTATTAAGAGTCAGAGGAAGAGGAAATGCATTTACGGGACTTGCAGTTGATGATGCACATTTCTAAGCATCGTAAAAAGGAAGAATAAATAAACCATGTTTATCCAAAGAAATGTTACTGTTTAGCAGGGCATTCAAGTGTAAGTTGAATACATTGCTGGATCTAACAGTAGTATTTTCTCACCAATGGGGGCAGGGGGTGTTTTCTTCTGTGTTCTAAATCCAATTTATGTATAAACATATTAGTAAATTAATACAAGGTCCTCAGGTACCATGGACCACTCAAGAACTTTCAGTAAGCATTCACTGAGTACCTACTATGGGTTAGGTTAAGGATTCCCAGATGAATAAATAGTAGCTACCCTCAGGGAGCTCAGAAGCTAGTTCATAGATTAGACAGCAGTAAATGGTAAATATGCATAATAAATGCTTTGGGAACACAGTAAAGAGGGTGAGTAATTCTGTTGAGGGGGTGGAAAAGACTGCAGAGGTGGAATCTTTGATCTGTGACTAAAGGATAAGTGGGTGTAATCATTAAGATAAGCAATACTAACTATTATAACACTAGAGGCCTGGTGCATGAAAATTTATGCACTGGAGGTGAGTTGTCTCTCAGCTTGGCCTGCCCCCTCTCATAGTCCGGGAGCCCTCAAGGGTGAGAGGGTGACCTGGCGATCAGGGGAAGGCAATGCCCCATCACACCTCTGTTGCTGCCACTGCCAGCAGCACAAGCCTCGGCTGGCCTGGGTTACTTGGGCAGCCACCATCTTAGGCTTACCTGCACCTCGGGCCAGCCCTGGGCGGCTGGGGAGCTGAGGGGATGGGGGGCTCTGGAGGCAGGCCTTGCCATGTGCCTGCCACCCTGGTGGGGCTGAGGGGACTGAGCACCATCATCTTGTGGCTGTGGGTGCTGCCATTTTTGAGGGTGTGGCACTCAATTAGCATATTCCCTCCTTATTGGCTATGGGTGCCGCCATCTTTGCGACAGTGTGAAGGTCAATTAGCATATTACCCTCTTTATTAGATAAGATAAACTCCCAAATCTCAGTGGCTTCACACAATAGGAAGTTTTTTTCTCACTTATGTCACAAGCCAACAGCCCAAAGAAGGTCAGCACTGGTGGAAGGTGGCTCTGCTCCTCAGAGTGAATTAGGGACGCTGGGTCCTTCCCCCATGCTGTTTTACTTTCTTCCAGATCCTTGGAATAAGAGGTCTGCAGCACTCCCATTCACATTCTGTTTTCTGGGACTCACACTTGTGGTCACATCTAACTGCAAGGGAATGAGAATGTATTTTAGCCATATGTCCAAATAGAAGAGGAAAAACAGAGACATTAGTAACTATAAGTAATCTTGGCACAGTGAGATCTTTTTTTGAGGTTAAGAAGTAAGGTTGGATAGCTACATAACCAGCAGAGGAGAACATGAGACACACACACACAGTGATATGAAAGAGTTTCAGAAGGAGGGAGTATTCTATTTTGGCTCAGCCTGGTAGACAGGGAGGGGGTCAATGAGAAAAATTTCTAGAAATGAGATTCAGGGCCAGATTATAAAAGATCATAAATAACTGACTGAGAAGTTTAAGGAGTTACAGTTCTCAATTGTTGTTTTAACTTCATAAGTAAACCAGAGGCCCAAAGCACAAAATTCATGCAAGGTGGCTGCCTTTGTCTCAGCCCCTGCCCACCATGGTGGCAGGGAGCCTCTGCCTCCTTTGCCACCTCTGCCACCTCTGCCTTGTCCCCCGCCACCATGCCTTTGTCTGGAAGTCATCCAGAAGGATGTACAGAAGGACATCTGGCCTAATTAGCATATTATGCTTTTATTATTATAGACTAGGGGCCCAGCGTATGAATTTGTGCACCTTGAAAGGAACTATAGGCCATGAGGCTGTGGTGGGCACAGAGGCAAGTCTCAGCTCATCCCCCATGCTCCTGCCCAGCCCTTCCCACCATGGCCCCCAGGCCTCTCTCTGCCAGCATCCCCACTCCCACCGCTGCTGCTCCCACACACCAGCCCCACTCATACCCGCTGATGGCGTGGAGCAATTGGGGCTGGTGCCAACAATGTGTGTGAGCAGGGCCAGTGCCATCAGTAGGTGCGAGCAGCGGCTGCTGCCCCAATTGCCCCTCAGGAGCAGGGGGAGGTGGAGAAGTCCTCAGGGGTGATCGGGGCCAGCAGCCACTGCTCACACCCACTGATGATGCCGAGTGATTGAGGCTGGCACCAGGCACCGGCAGTGGATGCAAGCAGTGGCTCCAGTGCTGGCTGTGGGTGCAAGTGGGGCTGGTGCTGGCAGTGGGTACAAGTGGCAGCTCTGGCACCAGCAGTGGGTGGGAGTGGGGCTGTTGCTGGCAGCAGGTGCGAGAGGTGGCTGCCGGCCCTGATCATCCCTCAGGAGCAGGAGGAGGTGAAGAAGCACTGAGAGGTGATTGGGGCCACTAGCTACTGCTCACACCACCTGATGGTGCCAAGCAATTGGGGCTGATGCTGGGCACAGGCAGTGGGTGTGAGCAGGGGCGCTGCCGGTAGCATGTGCAAGTGCCAGGTGGGACCACAGCACACAGGAGCAAAGAATTTTCAGTAACCACCAGAGGCTTGCCCTGATGACAGTGACCAGTACCCTGCCTTGGTCTGTCACCCTCACTCACCTGCTCCACCATCCCACTGCAACCAATGCCCACCATGTTCCACGCACACCCCCTGGTAGTCAGCGCACCTCATAGCGACTGGTTGTTCAGTTGTTTGGTTGTTCTGTCATTCGATCTATTTGCTTATTAGGGTTATATATATATATATATATATATATATATATATATATATATATAATAACTGACTGGATGGAAATTTGCTGGACTTAAATTTATTTTTGAAGTAGATGTTACAGTTAGTACTTTAGATCCATGGCATTTTATTTTGATAATGCAATTATTAAAAATGCATGCTTTGTTTTTCAATCCTATATAATAAAAGACTAATATGCAAATTGTCCCCTCAGGAGTTCTATCGACCAGGAGTTCAGCCTTCTGAGAGTATGACTGCTCACTATGACATGCACTGATGACCAGGTGGCGACATGGAATGAAGGAAGGCCCTGATTGGCCCTGATCGCAGGCTAGGCCTAAGGATTCTACCCATGCACAAATTTCATGCACCAGGCCTCTAGTAAGATTATAATCTTCTTGAAGGTCTACATTTACACTTCATATATTTTTCTATAGTTTCCCTAGACAGCTGAGGTACAAAAGTATTTAATCAGTGCCTATCAATTAGCTGATGGTTTAATAATAACTTTATAGAAAATAGTTTTAACTAAGAGATATATTAAAGCAATGTTACTAGCCCATGGTACTATGTCTAAATATTTCAGGAGTTCATACTGACTAGCAACTCAGGGGCACCTGTATTGTATCATTAAATCAAATATGTTAATTGCACATATGTAAAGGTGTTGAGTTGTGGCATAATAGTGAGAAAGAGTCTTCTCTAGGTATTTAAGATTTCAAATTTTAAAAAATGCGTGACTGTCATTGGAATAACTTTATGACGTTTTCAAGAGTACTCTATGTAGCCCTATATCAGATCCTTTGGTTTAATTTACTCTAAAACTAAATGTCATTTTGTTTCAAATTAGAAAACATTTTTAAAACAGACATGTGATGCTCATGGTGGACTAGTGGGACTCTCAGAGGAAGGGCTAGCAGATGTTTGATAAAAATGTTCCACACTCCAGCCAGTTCACTTTGTTCATTCCGTGCCATGTCCTTATAAACATAGTCTCAGATGTCTTTTAAATGGAAGCTTCTAACCATAAAAATTGATATGTCAAGCTTTGTTATGGTTTATAATATGTATAAATATTTCCTCTATACAAGAAGCATTTTCATTAGTGACTTGAAAAATTGAGGGCCTGCCAGTGAAAATGATAATCTAGAGCTCTCTTATGCCTATTGCATTGGACCCTTGGATTTGTGACATGCTTACCTTACTGATAGTTATTCATTATGGCTCTGTGCTTTGCTTTTATTTGAAATTGCAGCAGGGTTATTCAAGTCATTTTAGATTAACTTCCCAACATTGGATCATAATGTAGACTTTAAGCTGGTGACACATGTTGTCAGCTCTTTCAAATTATATGTAAAACTCAGAAGCAAATTTGCCAAGTTGGTAAGTGAGGTGAATTTGGTATTAAGTCTAAGTCTATTCATTTTAACTAAACTAACTGTGAATAGTTTTTCATTGGGGTTAATGGAAGCACCACTCTCAATCTATATTCTGATATAACTCCATTTGTGGAGCATCTGCCTAAAAGCCGGTCAGGAAAATCAATAAGTGTTAACTCCTGCCCCTCACCCTGTGGGGATAGAAGACATTGTGGAGGAGGTGACTTTTGAGCCAGGTTAGAATGGAAATAACTAAACCAAAGCACTCAGTAGTTGTGCCGTGAGCTGCACATTGCCCATTGGAATAAATAATCCTGAATATAGCTTTACTTTTAGTTTCTGAAGGGTGTGAACTAGGTTGGGGTTTGGGTGGGTACAGAAGGTAGGATATGGAAGAAAGAATAGTTTCCTAGTTATGCTGATTAGTTCTGTCCATACGTTGGTGTATCCTTGAATAGTCCCATCTCTCCCAGTTTCTCTACTCACCTTACTTCTCTAAGGACTTTAGTTTTCTTGATTTCTTATTTTTCAGTTCTCCCTTCTATTTTCATTATAGTTAGAGCTGCTAGAGGTAAATTGTTTTATCAATGATAAACAGTTCTGTTGGGGGCAACCATTCCAATGTTAATATATATATATATATATATATATATATATATATATATATATATAGAGAGAGAGAGAGAGAGAGAGAGAGAGAGAGAGAGAGAGAGAGAGAGAACGTGCACCAGGGTCCATCACATCCAAAATGAGCGAATGAGCGCAACAGGCTCTGGTGGGGTGGGGACTTGTGGCAGCAGGGACGGGGATGGGGGAGGTGGGGCCATACTTAACACTCACTCACAACCGCACACATGCACAGACACACACAGTGCCCACCACCTCACAGCCTTTTCTTCCTTTCCCTCCCTCCCAGCTCACTCTCAGAGCCTCTCTCAGAATGAGGCCCCAGGGTGGGCAGAGGGTGGAGTTGCCCCCACTGGCCCTGCCTCCTCCAAGCCAGGAAAGAGGAAGAGGGAGAGAGGGAGGCTGGCAGGCCTGGAGGACTGCTGAGAAAAACAAAGAGAGACAGAGACTGGGAAAGACTGGGATGGATAGATGGAAACAAAATAGCAATCTAATAAAAGAGTAATATGCTAATTGCGTCACTCCACTATATCCCAAGCCACATCCACCAGCCAGTCAGAATGATTATACGCAAATTAACCCAACCAAGATGGTGGCCGGCAGCCACAGAGCTAGAGCAAACAAAAGGCTTCATTGTCCCGGCGATGGAGGAAGTTTCCTGCCTAGGCAGGCTGTGGCCTCCACTCAAGGCAACAAAGTTTCAATTATAGAAGATAAATAAACACCAGATACCTGCTTCCAGCCAGCCTTGCTGAGAGCTTGGGTCACTGGGGGTCGTGGCCAGCCTGCAAACAGCCATTAGCCCCTCACCCAGGATGGCCACACCCTCATGGGGTGAGGGTCCCTGCTGGAGGGCTTGGCCAGCCTGAAAGCCCTCAGCCCCTCACCCAAGCTGGCAGGCACCCCAGCAGGACCTCCACCCTGATCCGGGACACCCTTCAGGGCAAACCAGCTGACTCCCACCCATGCACCAGGCCTCTATCCTGTATAATAAAAGGATAATATGCAAATTGACCCTAACAGCAGAATGACTGGTCACTATGACACACACTGACCACCAGGGGGCAGACACTCAATGCAGGAGCTGCCCCTGGTGGTCAGTGCACTCCCACAGCGGGGAGCTCTGCTCAGCCACAAGCCAGGCTGATGGCTGCTAGTGCAGCGGTGGAGGCAGGAGCCTCTCCTACCTCCTCAGCAGCACTAAGGATGTCCAACTGCAGCTCAGGCCTGCTCCCCGCAGGCATGTGGACATCCCCCAAGCACCTCCAGGATGTCAGAGGGATGTCTGACTGCCAGCTTAGGCCTAATCACCTAGGGAGTGGGCCTAAGCCAGCAGGTGGACATCCCCCAAGGTTCCCAGACTGCGAGAGGGCACAGGCCGGGCTGAGGGACCCTCCTGAGTGCACAAATTTTTGTGCACCGGGCCTCTAGTACTAAAATATTTCCTCTAATTAATTCCCTTTATATGTGCATGTTAAGGTTGATATAACTTTATTCTCTTTCATCTTCAGATATTTATCATAGTAGTCTGCTTTTGGGGGGATAGCCTAAAAAAGATTTCAAGTTAAACTAAAGATACTATCTACTTGAGAAATTGAGAAAGAATTACAGATGCAGCTTAAGGAATCCTCCAGAGTAGCGGTCGCCAACCTTTTGGACCTCATGGAACACCAGTGGTCTGTGGACCACAGGTTGGCGACTGCTGTTCCAGAGTTCTCAGTTTCTCAAGTAGATAGTATCTTTAGTTTAACTTGAAATCTTTTTTAGGCTATCCCCTCAAAAGCAGACTACTATGATAAATATCTGAAGATGAAAGAGAATAAAGTTATATCAACCTTAACATATTTTAGTCTTTATTGGTTTAATTCAGTCTTTCTAATACTTTAAGAACTGAATTACAGTTCATTGCCCATGCGCTTTTAATGATCACATGTAAAGAATTTATTTTAAATTCTCTTTGATATCCGTAGTTTGGTGGTTTAACCCCCTTTCCACCAGTCTTTTGCTTATTCTATGAAACTATTGCTATTAGTGTGTATCATTTAAGACTGATGTTAAATTGTATTCCTTTGACTATCTCTACGTATCTTGACACTCTAATCTGATTCAACACACTTGTTTAAAGTTGTGTTCAAAAGCAGCTATATATATCCTCAGAATTGGATAGGGACTGTCAACTCTGTTAAGTCTGGATTGACTGAACAATAAGCTAGCTGGCTTATATAAAATTTCCTAATAAACATTGCTCTTAAATTCTTGCTATGTGATATAGAATTCTCTCCAAATCCCGGTGCTTCACAGGTGGAATTCATCTAGTATAATAGTACTGGGCAGAAAAGAGTAAGCTGATATAAGCACCTATTAGGACAGGAAATAGGTGTGAGTGTACTCTGATATAGACAATAGACACATACTTTGAATGCAACGTCTCTGGTTAGTTGGGGCTACTTTGTGGAGGTGATGGACTCTCTAAAGGATACCTCTACTAATCTTGACTGTTTGCCTGAGAAATGAGAGGAGTATGAGAAATACAACCAATAAGATAATATGCTTTTGTTATTAGTTAAGATATTAATTAAGGTAGAAATTTATTTCAATGTCATGTACCCATCTGGGCATAAGCAGCTCATGGTGATAGAGACCCAAGATCCTTCTACCCTGTTGCTTCCTCATCCCAGGGGTATGTCTTTATCCAAGATATTTCACCACCACTATATCTGCATTCCAACCAACAGGAAGGGAGAAGAGGTGGAAGGGTCATCCAGAAGATGCATGCATCTATTCAGCTCACATCCAGTTGCTGCAGGGGAAGCTGGGAAATGAAGTCATCCCCACTTATCCCAGTAGGCAAAATTGCCTAATTATCTCCATAGGAAGTCTGACTACTATATACTTGTCAGTAAAAGGGATTATACTTTTGTAAAATTGGCATCTAGGTAGAGTCACTAAAACAGCAGAAAATACACTAACAGCTTACAGAAAACGCAGAGGACAGAAATAGTCTCATCAGTTTTCCCATTGGAAAGCTGTTGAATAAATCTAGTGTATGACTGAGAAAAGGCAAGTAATCTTGGCTGAATGGCAAGGTAATGACTATTGAGAAATGGGTTTATTTGTTTCATAAAGTCTACTGATAAAACTATGCAGAATACAAGTGGACCAATAAATAGTGTTGTTCATTTGACATTTACTATATACCTAGTAGGCGTCAGATACTGTACTAGGAATTATGAAATTAGATTGAAGAAGACATAGGTTTTGCTCTTGAGTAATTCATATTCTAATGAGGGAGACAAATGTGTCATTAAAATATTGTAATGGATGTATCCAGGTAAAGTCAGGGAGTTTTGTAAAAGAAAGGGAGAATGGAAAGAATGGATACAGCTGGGCAACTGGCAGTCTCTGGTACAGTTGGTGTAGTAATTAACTTATGCAACAAATGTTTATTAAGTGGCTGCCAGGTGTTAGCTGTGCTATATAGTTATACTAGTGATCTACCTATCTGTGATGTATGCATTGCAATAATCTGGAGTTTATACATAAAAATTTGGCAAGAGTCATCACCTCTGGAGTTAAATACACTTCTGCATAGTGTAAATATTTTATAGGATTTATGGAATTTAGGTCTTACCTACATAATTTGTAAAAATTACTTAAATAGGTTAGTAGCAATCAAATTGGAACAAAGAATAGAAGACCCAGGAGCACCTGATGGAAAAAAACCTATATGAAAAGCCCACACAGCCAATACACAGCAGATCAGTGGGTTCACTGATTGGATGTTGTGAAGCAAACAGATCTTTATTTTCTGCACAACACAGATAGAACTGGACCTCAAGGCTGCTGGGCATCATGCAATGTTTTCATCACCACTTTTGATTGGTTACTGATGGAACTTTGGGAAACATGTCAACAACTTGGAGGAGGAGGACTGTGCTGCTGCCAATTAAGTAATGAGATTAAAAGGCAAACAAATGCTCTGGAAACATTAGATGCAGGAGTTACTGTTGCCCTTGTTTCACAGATGAGGAGACTGAGCCACAGAGAACTAATATGCCTTCTAAGATTGTAAAGTTATTAAAGGTGATGCCAGGATTTCACCCAAGTAGTCTGGCTCCAGGGTCCTTAAATGAGTAATTAATATTGATAGCTTAGAGCTATGAAGTTGTAGAATAAGAATGCAGGTATATATATATATATATATATATATATATATATATATATATACTAGGCACCCGGTGCACAAAAATTTGTGCACTCGGGGTGTCCCTCAGCCCGGCCTGTGCCCTCTCGCAGTCTGGGACCCCTCTGGGGATGTCCACCTGCTGGCGTGCCTGACCAGCTTGGGTGAGGGGCTGATGGCTGTTTGCAGGCTGGCCAAGCCCCCCAGTGGGAACCCTCACCCCATTGGGAACCCTCACCCCATTGGGGTGTGGCCAGCTTGGGTGAGAGGCTGATGGCTGTTTGCAGGCTGGCCAAGCCCCCCAGTGGGGACCCTCACCCTATTGGGGTGTGGCCAGCCTGGGTGATGGGATAAGGGGCGTTTTCAGGCTTTCAGGCTGCCCACAGCTCCCATTGACCCAACATCCCAGCAAGGTTGGCTGGAAGCAGGTTTCTAGGGTTTATTTATCTTCTATAATTGATACACTGTTCCTTTAAGCCAAGGCCTAGGCAGGTAACGAAGCCTCCTGTTGGCTTCAGCTCCGTGGCTTCTATAATTGAAACAATGTTGCCTTAGTTAGAGGTCCAGCCGGCCTAGGCAGGCAGTTTCCTCCATCGCTGGTGTAACAGAAGCCTGCTGTTTGCTTCAGCTCTGTGGCTTCTATAATTGAAACAATGGTGCAACAATGTTGCCTGAGCAGTGAGAGGCCCAGCCAGCCTAGGCAAACAGTTTATTCCGGGTGCAACGGAAGCCGCCTGTTTACTCTAGCTCTGTGACTGCCAGCCTCCATCTTGGCAGGGTTAATTTGCATACAGCCACTCTGACTGGCTGGTGGGCATGGCCTAGGTGTCCTGAAGAAACCGTCAATTTCAATATTACTCTTTTATTAGATTAGATATTTATAGAGAGAGAAAGAGAGAGAAAATAGATATACACATGCACATATTTACATATAAATATACTAGAGGCCCAGTGCACAATTTGTGCACTTGGCAGGGGGGTCCCTCAGTTTGGTCTGTTACCCTCTTGCAGTCTGGTAGCCCTCAGAGGATGTCCACCTGCTGGCTTAGGCCCACTCCCCAGGGGAATGGGCCTAAGGTGGCAGTCAGATATCCCTCTGGCAGCCCAGGAGCCCTTGAGGGATGTCCACTTGCAGCAGGGAGCAGGCCTAAGCTGCAGTTGGGCATCCTTAGAGCTGCTGAGGAGGCGGGAGAGGCTCACGCCACCACCGCTGTGCTGGCAGTCATCAACCTGGCTTGTGGCTGAGCAGAGCTCCCCCTGTGAGAGTCCACTGACCACCAGGGGCAGCTCCTACATTGGGCATCTACCAGCTGGTGGTTAGTGTGTGTCATAGTGACCAGTCATTCCCAGTTGTTCTGCTGTTAGAGTCAATTTGCATATTACCCTTTTATTATATAAGATATCCCTCTTATTTTAAAACTTTCATTGAATATGAATTACAGCTTATTATATTAAAATATTATTGAAATCCTTATTTCCTTCTTTTGGGAATTGTACAAAAGTTCAAATATTTCTTTACTACTATTGAGTGAGACTACACTTTTCACCAAGTATTCATACAGCCCTAAAAATCCCAAAGTAGTTATTGTTAAACCAGTTTTTCAGATTAAGAGATCAAGTTTTAGAAATGTTAAGTAACCTCTTGCAGTATGTGTTTTCTCAAATCTAAACTTGTATGTATGTAGTTTTTCTTATTTTGTTTGCTATCCCACAAAATTTCCATTCCCTATTGTTTAAATATAAAATTCCTTTTAAAACTAGTTTAATTTTTTCTTGAGCCTCACCCACCGAGAAAGCATAGAAAGAAATGCTTCTTTTGATTCAGGTTTATCATAGATAATTTAAATTTTGGACCACTGCCAAGAACATATAACTTTGCTAATTTTAGAAGCTTTTAATGAAAAAACATTCTTTTCATGTGCAAAAATACCTCTAGGATCATGTAGGCAATAATGCTATGGTTATTACTCAACTTAGAAATACCTTCACTTGATATTGCTCCCTCCTTTTTTTCTAGTTTCAATTTTTAAGTAGCCATACAGCCAAATAATCTGGGTATCACTCTTTTTTTTTATCCCTTATATTCTTTCTAGCCATCGTCTTAAAGGTTTTTTGTAGTATAGAATATATAATTTGTCAGTTTACTCCTAAGTTCACTTCTTTTCAACATCTAAGATCAACTTTTCAAATCCTAATCTGATTTACTATTCAGTGTGTCCATGCTGTTGTGTGTGGGGGCTTTTTTGGTCATAGTATGTAACTGAATCTTAGCAAGTCTGCTAAGCCTATCATTATTATTTCTATACCTCAGATGAATATGGTTTAATTTATTTGGCCAGTAAGTGGATTCTAATAATTTATTGTTCTGCTAGTAGTAGTGTTCAGTAAGCAGGGACAATACAAGCCTTCCTGGTTCAAAAATAACTCTTTTCCGTAGACTACCAATTAGAAATTTATTTGGATGAACAAATACCCTTAAAATGTCAATCATTGTGAGAATGTTAATCCAATCAGCCTTTCACACCTTGGTGCCTGAGACATCACGTTAATGAGATAATCATGTTCTTTTTCTCTTGGCACCTTATTAAACTCAGTCACAGTGATGTAGGCATATATTTAATGCAGATATTTTGAGACATTCCAGAGAAGTGTTTGGCAGACCTGCAGGGTTTCAAATGGAGAGCGCCACAAGAGGGCCCTGAGGACCAGAGGTGGTGAAGGGCGCCTCTCTACTTAGTGCCTTGGCAGTAGTTTCCATGCCCTCTGGCAGCATGGACACTTTCCAGGGTTCTCTAAAACGGTGCTTCTCAACCATCACTGTGCATGCGATTCACATAAACTGCTCTAAGTGAGCTGCAGATTCTGACTCAACAGGACTGAGGTGCAGCCCAAATGCTGCATCAAAGTACTGGTGCTGCTGGCCCGAGAACCACGTTTTGAGTAGCAAGGCAATGAAATACCCAACATGTCCATGGAAAGTTATGGAAATAAGGAACTCTTTTGGATGTTCTTCCATTGCTAAATTTTCTTCTAGCTCTTGTGGTGATTCATTTCTAAGTTCTCTCAGCAGCATTATTCAAGCAACAAGGTTTCTGATGTTTTCTTCCCTTTTCTCTCTTTTTTCTAAAATTCAGTAGTGGTGACAGCAAGCAAGAGCAAAATACGTCTTTTCTTATGGCTGGACCGATCCTTCATATGATGCTTATCTTGTGAAATATTCTAAGCTCATACATATGAGAACTAACTTGAAGTGAATAAATTTACCATTCTTAAATTTTAAGCTTTCAATATGTTGTAGCCAAAGTCCCACATGCATTTGTTGGGTGTGGTTGGGTGATGGCTGGCATCTCACTGGCCCAACTTCACCACTTCTGACCCTGCTACCCACTCTGTGATCACTGTACCTCTCCCTCCTTTCCCGGCTCCTGGGATGCCTCTGTGCCTTGCTTCTTCTTAACCGATCCTTTTCAGAGAATTACCTTCCCCTTCCTCCTTTGGTGTTTTCAACCTTTTCTTACCCTTGGGATTTTCTCTGTACCTCTTTATGGATGTCAAGTCTTTCTCCTTTTTAAGATGATTCAGAGTTTACTTCCAAGTGCTCCAAACAGTTAGTCACTTCTCTCTGCTCTATAAAGGGCCTTACATAATTCTGCCATAGCCCTTACCATCTCTTACAATGTTTTATTAGGTGCTTGTCTTTGCCTGGGAATGTGAGCTTCTCGAGAACAAGAACTTGATCTTGTTCGTCTTTCTCTCACTCCTTAGTGCAGTATCTGGGACGTCCTGGGCACAGAATAGATGTTGACTGAATGAATAAATTTCTTGATCAGCCTGTTTTTTCTTATCATTTACTCTGTATGATTCCCAGTTTCTCCTTTACCCCATGTAACTTGCCTTTCCTCAGCCTTGATCTATCTGTAATCTTGGCCAACCCAATGAGGCCTCTCTGTTCTCTGTATAAATTACCTGTAAGTCTTTTGCATATTTTTGCGGTGTTTTCCTGACTATTCCTGAATGCTGACCCTGTAAAACAGCATTAGTGACTGCTTTCTGTATGTTGTCAGACCCCCTGTAGAGGTAATTTGGCAGCTTTGCCACCTGGGAGCCATAGAAGCCTTTCATGTTCCTCACTACCTATGGTCCTCCTGTGATGTAGCAATCCTTCCAGTTACAGCTGTCAGGTGAGGCATGAAATACTTTGTCTCTGGCATTCAAAGTAGCCTCTGCAAGGCAATGCTACCTTTCTTTGCCTTTTACAGGACCAAAAATGACTTTGTTAGAACTGGAAGTCTAATTCATTAACCTTCTGCTAGGGATGTATGACACAGCGATACAGTACTATGAATTTAGTAATTGTCAGCAGTACTAATAGAATTGTATTAAATATAATTGGGTGGAATTTCTTGTATGCAGCTCAAGGGATGAGGGAATAACCTTTAGATAATATCAGAGTCTGGGTGGTCCTGGGTTGTCTACGCAGAATGAGGTGCTGACACTGAAACACTGGTGTCTGGGAAAAAGTCCAAAGATAGGAAATACATAGGGTGGTGGGCCAGGCCTCCAGAGGGGCCTGGGAGGGAAGGGTCAGCACTGAGGTCTGTAGTGAGTGTAACAGTCCAAAGCAGACTGCTTCATCATCAGGACTCCCGTTTATACAAATCCTATAGGTCAAAATGCACAGTGGGGCCCGAGTCCAGGAAAGCAAATAAGACAGCAAGAATTCCCCTGAGCAGTCTAGGGACCCAGGGGGAACTAGAGACTCAGAAAAAAAAAAGTATAGGGACAGTGAGAACTCCTGTTTTTCATTCTCTCTCGGGCACCAGAGAGAATAGACTTCCCCTTCCTCTTCACTTCTTCTCCAAGTATTTCATCCTGGGCATTGCAGACAGGATTGAATACTTGGAGAAGAAATGTAGAGGAAGGGGAAGTCTATTCTTATAGGAATGGACTTTTTTTTTCCCTCAGGAATAAAGGACCACCTTGCCAAGTGCATTGGTGAGAAAGGAATGGGGAGACATGAAGTAAGAACAGAATTAAGCGATATTCAATTTCTCCCATTTTTCATGCTTTGATGTGTTTGTTTGTTCGTATATTTATTTACTGTGTCACTAACTTTGGTAACTTCTCACTACCACCACCTAGGAGAGCAGGAATGAGGTGCATCTCTAGGGATCATACTCAGGGAATGAAGATAATGTTTTCATTATGATCTAGGAAGCAGTGGAAAAGCAGTGAAAGGTGCCTGAGAGAGAAACAACTGTTATCTCAGGTGAGAACAAGGAATTCTATGTAGCGAGTGTCTGTGTTCTTGACTGGAAGGTATAGAGGCGACTGGTATTGAGAAGTTGCAACCTCCCACTTACATATATAATGGAGAGGAGAATAGGCCCCCAGGAAGATTTCAGCCTTTCCTTACCAAGGGAGGCCCTATGATAATCCTTTGGGAACTGGTGATTTTGCATAGGAGATAGGTCAGCTGTTGGCACATTCATCTTGGCACCGTTAACTTGGTCTGGTTTTACTATGGAATGTTAACATTCCCTTCCTTGTTTTATCCCACACTTAGGAGACTTGCACAACCTCCTCACACTCCTGGACAGCCTCCTCCTAATCTCTACTAAGATATGAAATATCTTAACTTCTAAATTGGTTACATGTTGAAATTATAATTTTTTGATATGTTTGTTAAATTAAAATTAAGTTTACCTGGCCTGGCTGGGTGTGGCTCAGTGGTTGACTGGCTGTCTATGAACCAGGAGGTCACAGTTTGATTCCCAGTCGGGGCATACACGTGGATTGTGGGCTTGATCCCCAGTGTGAGGTGTGCAAGAGGAAACTCATCAATGATTCTCTCTCATCATTGATGTTTCTATCTCTCTCTCTCTCCCTTCCTCTCTGAAATCAATCTATACTAATAAAAGAGTAATATGCTAATTAGACTGGTAGACCTTCTGAACATTCTTCCGGACAAAGCCATGGTGGTGAGGCCGAGGCAGAGGCAGTTAGGGGCAATCAGGCTGGCAGGGGAGGACAGTTGGGAGCAAGCAGGCTGTGGGGGGCGAAGGGGGGGCGGCAGTTGGGGATGAGCAGGACGGCAAGCAGGTGGAAGTTGGCAGTGAGCAGGCTGGCAGGGGGTGGCAGTTGGGGGGCAATCAGGCCGACAGGCAGAGTGGTTAGGGGCAATCAGGCAGGTAAGCAGGTGAGTGGTTAGGAACCAGCAGTCCATGTGAGATTGGACCTAAATGGGCAGTTGGACTTCCCTTGAGGGGTCCCAGATTGGAGACGGTGCAGGCCAGCCTGAGGGACACCCTTCATACACAAATGCAGCAGGCCACTAGAAAAAATATATTTTTAAAAAATTAAGTTTCCTTGTCCTGGCCAGGTTGCTCAGTTAGTTGAAGCATCATCCTGTACATTAAAAGGTTTGCAGTTCAATTCCTGATCAGGGCACATACCTAGGTGGTGGGTTTGATCCCTGGTTGAGTAGCATACAGGAGGCAACTTATTGATGTTCCTCTCTCACATCAATGTTTTGTTTTTTCTCTCTCTCCCTCTCCCTTCTCTCAAATCAATAAAAACATATCCTCAGGTGAGGATTTAAAAAATTAAGTTTACTCATTTTTTTATATTTTAAAGATGACTACAGAAAATTTTAAATTACATATGTGGCTCACATTATATTTCTCTTGGATAGTGCTGGTCTAGCCATAGTTAACCATAGTTAACTGTTTTCTGTGGCTGATTTTACTTTTACCTCACATTTTCCTTGTGAATTTGTTAATTTTTTTTGTGTAGTTGTTTTATCTGTTTTGGAATTTTATTGTTCAAGTAGGATGTAGATATGAGTAAAGAGCAGGACAACATATAATTGGAGAATTACTTTTATGGACAGGTTTGCATATATTTAAAACATATGTGTCCATAGCCACATCTTCAGTGCATTTGCTGAGAGAAAATATGAACCCTTCTGTCCAGGGTCTAGATGATGGCTTGAGCTTGCTCCTAACTCCACCATGTCCTAGCTCTTGATCTTAGGCAAGTTGATTCATCCCTTAAAACCTAACTTTCTCAAATGTAACGTCAAGATAATTATAATAAGTACTCATTGTATTGTTGTGAAAATTAAATGAGATAGTTATCTAAAGCATTTAGCATGGTGTCTGGCACACTCAATAAATATTAACTGTTCTTCTGAATATAACTTTGAATGTGAAAATGTAATCTTCATTTACTGTCCCGAATTTTGGCCCTATATTCTAATGGGATGAATCAACAATAGGCTAAGTGATTTATCCAACATCTTCTATGAGTTAAAAGCATTCTTGGCATTAGAACTCAAGTTTCAACCCTTCTATGGCCTGGTCCAGAGTCCAGATATTATTGCTGGCCACAGTTAAGATTCTAGGAGAGAAGCTGGGTGACCCTAGTCCTAACATCCCTTCATTGAATTCAGAAACCTTACATCGATCCTGACACTGCCATTTATATCACTTATGCCTTATAAGCAGTGACAGGGCTGGGGATGGCCCAGCTAAACCCAGATGGCTAGAGCCAACTAAGAGAAACATGACTGGGGACTAGGTTTATCTCATTATAAGGAAAAAGTGGGTATAGGAATGGCAGGCAGAACACAAATCAGAGATCATGGCAACAGATAGACTCACATTCATCACTGGGGGTCCAGTATATATGACATCACAATAAAATTATCTGACCACCAGACCACACCCAGCCGCCAGGCTTCCTGACACTGGCTATATATGAGGATCTACTAAATTCACACCTAGGGCATCTGTTAGAAGAGCCTAGGTAAAAATGCCAGGACTTATTATTACAGAAGAGAGTTAGAAAAGGTAGGATTGCAGTCCTGGGAATGCAGGGCTTGCTACTAAGGTAGAGGCTTGTGGTGAACCTGTTTACTGGATTTTCATGTATAAAGAAGATGAAGGCCCCAGTAACAGGTAGAGACTAGTGAGGACTGAGCCTCAACAGACTTATAGCAAGGTTTTCTTGATGCTAATTTTGTTTAAAGGACAAAACTGATCCAATATTCCCCTTAAATTTCACTTGCCTGAATTCCAGAACCTGACATGAGACTAGATTTACATATTGGAAATAGGGGATTGAATGATCCCCTACCTAGGAAGAGAACTAAAACAGAGAAGTAGTCGAGTTATAATCACCCCAATAGTCAGTGTGACAAATATGGGTATCACCGTATTAGGAAATCTCATAGGACCTTTTACTGGTACAAGGGGCTGGGAGCCAAAGATTCCTTTAGAAGACAAAGCCTCTTCTTGTGAAGTTAGTTTAAGAGTCACACTGCTGGCTCAGCCATTCACTCTCTGTGCCTTTGTGGAAATTACTTGGCTTTTCTAAGCCTCAGTCTATTCATCTGTAAAATGGAGATAAATTATAGGACCCACCTTATAGGAGTTCAGAGGTTTAAATTCGATAATCACCCTAGAGTAGCTGCCATATTTCTAAGTACTCAATAGATGTTAATAATTACAATTATTATCTACCCCTTAATCTTAGTTCCTCAGTTAGCAGGTGATATAGTAGGCAATGGACTTATTTGACAACTTCAGTAATGTGATCCTTTGAGCTCAACAATTTATCATGATCCAAGCAGATTGTAAACCCAGTGTTTGGAGTCACTGGGGAAAAGACTGACTTACTAAACATGTCAATTTATAAACAAATATCTAAGGCTCTCTTGGCTTTGAACAAAATAAGGCGCAGAAGAAGACTGAACATGTAAAGGAAGAACTGGACAGAATGGGTTTCTAGCAGGAGTAAAGAGACAACATGAGAGAGTAGGCTTCCATCTAGACCACAGTTTAACATCTTCATGTTATCGCGATAAGAGAAATGCCCAGGGCATTTACGAGCCATATTTATTCTCCAAAATTAATATCCCTTCCTCCCACCATTTCCATTCATTCTCACTGATAGCACCTATTATCTTTTCCTTGGCCACCATGGCCTCCTCACTGACCTCTTTGTGTCTTCTTGAGATCCCTCTTTTCAAGCCACAGAAATGAGCATTCTCCAAACATACAAAACATCCTCCCCTTTCTGCTTAAAACCCTCCAGTGGCTTCACATTGATCTAATAATAAAAAATCAAATCTTTAACTAACAAGGCTCTCAGGTTCTGACCCTGCCTGCCTCACCACCTCTTCTTCTGCTCTGCTTCCTCTCAACCCATCTCTGCACTTCTTTCCAGTCCTCAAGCATCTATGCTTCTGTCTGTCCTCAAGCATCTGTGCTTCTGTCTATCCTTAAACATCTGTGCTTCTGTCCATCTTGAAACCTTCTAGCCAAGGGGTCCCAGGCACCAGAAACCAGAAATTGATTTTCTCCCACTCTTTCCTTCTGTTCCCCCATCACCACAATGACACTTTCCTTGATTGCTTTGACCTGATCAGCTTGCATTGCTGTCTTGCACTCTGCCTTGATTCCTTGTGACATATTATTAAATAACTAGAGGCCCAGTGCACAAGTTTCATGCAGGGGGGTGTGTGTCCCTCAGCCCAGCCTGCACCCTCTCCAAACTGGGACCCCTTGAGGAATGTCCCGCTGGGATCAGGCCTAAACGGGCAGTCCAATATCCCTCTCACAATCCAGGACTGCTGGCTCTCAACCACTCATCTGCCTGATTGCCCCTAACCACTCCCCTGCCAGCCTGCTTGATGCCTAACTGCCCTCCTTTGCCAGCCTGGTTGCCCCCAACTGCCCTCCCCCTGTTGGCCTGGTCACCCCCAACTGCCTTCCCCTGCCAGCCTGGTTGCCCCCAACTGCCCTCCCCCTGCTGGCCTGGTCACCCCCAACTGCCTTCCCCTGCTGGCCTGGTTGCCCCCAACTGCCCTTCCTTGCCAAGCATCTTATGATGGCCATCTTTGACCACATGGGGGTGGCCATCTTGTGTGTTGGAGTGATGGTCAATTTGCATAATACTATTTTATTAGATAGGATTGCCTCTTTAGTGGCTGCCTTCTCAACTAGAATTTAAACATCATGAAGACATGAACTTGGTCTGCCTTATTTCTTGTATTCTGAATGCCTAACATGACATCTAGCGCATGGTAGATGATGATTAAATATTAAAGGATGGACAGAAGAATGAAAAAATAGTTCCAGGATGCAGCAAAGACATGTGGCAATATTGTTAGCTTTTAAAAATAATCTCAAAAGGACACTAGGTTGAAGGGAGAGAAAAGGGAAGATAGATGTTCTGCTGGAAAGACTACAGAGATAAGGAGTAATGAGGTGATTTTATGAGGTGAAAGTGTGTAAGAGAAACCAGAAGTACCTGGGAACCACTAGAGGTGAAATAGAGGACAATTCGCAGAATGTAGTCAGCGGTGGGGTGGGGGAAGCAGTCAGTCACAATGAACTGCAACCTAAGCAGACGCACACTATGTGCAGCGGGAATGACTTAGCAACCTTTTGGTACAGTGGGAAGGAATCTGACCATTGTTTAGCTCTATGCTGTATTTAACTGACCAAGATGCACGCATGACCACCAACTTTTCAAATATTAGTCTTCCTTGCCACTTTGCAGCTGTGCCTGGAAATTCTTGTAGAATAATTGTTAGTCTGCAAAGCTCTATGAATGTTCCAATGTTAGTGTTTTAACAGCAATAACAAAAAGACTTGTGAAACCACTGAATGCCAAAGAAGCACTGATGGATGTCTATTCCGTTTGGAGACTTCTCTTCCAGAAAATGTCATCATGGATCTTGTCTAATTTCAATGCATCTTTATGACCAAAATTCATCTACTTAGCACACCCCTTTCCCAATATCTCTTCAAATATAGCTTTTTCCCCTCAGGGATTTTTAGCAGACGATGAGTATCAATTCAAATATGTAGACTCCATGTTCACCTTCACTGTCCTTTTCCTGGGTGCTGCATTGCATGTCTGTGTGAAGATTCCTCTTCTTACTTAACTGTGTCATATCCTAAGGGCTGTCTTGGCTTCTTGGTAAGGAGGGAGTGGAGGGAAGAACCTGTAATTACTGTTTAATGCTGAAACGTATTTCCTGGGGAATGGATTCATGCTGAAATTGGTAAGAAATGGGATTATGAAAAGATTTGTCTTGGAAATGGCAGCTTTTGTATCAGAAAGTCCTGCTACTTGTGATCCATTGCCTCGCTCTTCCTGCAGCCCACCTTTCTTTGGCTTGTTTCCTCAGACAAGTCTTGGTGGTTGTTTCCTTCTTGACACCTTTGTTCTCAGGTTTTCTCCTTTCCTATCACTGCCATCCTCCCCGCCCCCCACCCCTCCACACACACACATACACGCACACTGCTGAAACTTAAACTTTTTATCTTCCTACCAAGTTTGAACAGATTTTCCTTTTCGTCCTAAAGGAGTCTTAGAATGACTCCAGGCAATAACAGAGTGAGTCAGAAATTTATGTCCAGTTGCTGGGCTTGTTATCCTGGCAGGCTCCCCGTCACCATTGCCACTAGGCCACTGAGAGTTATTATTATTGACTCTGCAGTCTCTTTTAGTGACTTGGTCCCTATAACTTTTCTTTAGTCCAGAACTCTTTCTCCTTCCTAATCATTTCTCTGTGCCTCCCAAAATCATTGTCGTTTCAACATTACAAACATACGGCTCTTAATTTCTGAGTATTTTATTAAAGGCCCACCTGTCCTTCTTTTATGAAACCATAGAAGTCTGTTATAGTAAAGCTTACTCTTCAGTAGATTTGCACACATCCAGGGAAGTCGTGCTCCTTTAAATAGTATCTATTAAGAACAGAATGCAGGAGACTCCTTTTACTGCCCATCACTGCTCGGTGGGTAAGTATTTCATTGCTTCAGTTTCCACATCTGTGAAATGGGAGTAATAGAAGTATCTACCTTATAGGATTGTCATCAGCGTTAAATGAGTTCACCCATGTAAAAATGTTATCAAAAGGCCTGTTATCCACAGTTATTGCTCAATCAATTTTAATTATTATGCTAATTATACTTGGTATTATGATAATTGATTCTTGACATTCATGTGCAGCCTTTAATATATTATCAGCCTTATAAAGAGATTTCACTCGTCTTTAAGCCTCAATTCTTCTAGAAATACTTCTTTCTAATAATGAATCTCCTAATACTGCCTTTCTGCTGTTTTCATAACTCTTTCCACCATTCACAAAACGGAGGTGTTTATTTCCATCCATCTGTGGAGAGTTCTGTTTCTGACGTAATGTTTTTCTTGCACTGCTTTGAGTCTCTTATTTTGTTCTGCACAAATCACTGCACAATGGATCTACGTACCAAGTTAACACTCCTGTATCACGACTCCGGTGTCCTTCATTGAAGTGTAGTTCAGAGAGGAGACTTTAATTTTTAAGCGCTAATCATTTCGAGCCTCTGGTACCACAGAAACCACAGTTGTCTTCCTGAGCCGTGACAGCAGCGATCCGTCCTGCCGGTTCACAGACCCGAATTTCAGACAATCAAAGGCACTGTGCTTGGAGGTCTGCCGGTTGGGATTTTCTCTTTCACAATGTCAAGAAAGCATAGCCCCGGTTCTCTTCTGATTTGTCAGAAACGAAAAGGCATGTGGATGGAGAGCTGAATGCCTCTTTAGGCCAAGATGTCAGTCCCAAACACTTTTATTATTCTCTGGAAAATGAGGTTGTAAAAAAGTAATTGCTGACACAACCTTAATGATAGCACGTTAGACATGCCGCTGTAATTAAAACAGGAATTCTATTATACTAGACCTCTGAGAGCCTAGCATATACACCATTCAGATCTCCAGATTTACAAAGCAAGCAACTTTGACTCCTGCTGTTTTTTCTGTGTGGGCCACGGGCTTCCTTTGTGTCTCTCCTGGTTACCGCTTATGGAGAAAACCACCCCTCTCCTGGCAAATGGCAACTGGCATCTGCGTTTGGAAGGATGCCCTGCAGTGAAGGCTGTGGCTTTCAGCACACTGAACTCGGAAATGTCATAAAAGGCACCACTCTTTCTCCTTTGACTTTCCTTGGAATAAAATGTTTACATATTGTACAGCGAGGTTAAAATTTTACTAGACATTATGGTTAAAAATTGAAGAGGGCTCTCTTCTTTTAGTGGGGGTAGCATATCTGTTTCAACTGTTGTAGCTGATAGATTAGTATGAAGTTGTATAAAGCTGCTAGTTATAAACACTCAGAGATAGTGGCTTTTTAAAAAATGAGTTGATTCTTTTACTCCGTGATAGGGATTTTAGCGGATGGGAGTCTACATGAGACCATTCCACCGCCTCCATTGAGATCCAGGAACCTTCCATTTCTCTTGCTCTGGCATCTGTATTATGCGGTTGTTGCTCGTGGGCCCAAAACAGCTGCCAGAGTTTCAGCTATCTCATCCGAGTCTCAGAGAGAAACAGGAGAAGGGACATCCCCATTGGCTTTTTGTTAATTATGACCTATTTTTTTTCTTGTCTACCATAGTATCTGGCACAAAGTAATGTTCCATGAATATTTGCTCAAGCATATGAATTTTTAGATAACAGGTAGTCATATTCTCATCAGTTTTATTTGGAATTCCAATGATTAAATAAGAGAGATATTTTGTATATGACCACAAACAGGTCTAATTGGACAATGTAATACTAAACTGGGAACCTTCTTATTTAAAGCAGTGCACAAGTGATTTTATGCAGTTACAGAACCACCACCCCACAATTTCTAAAACTAAATTTAAGACCTAAATTTCCAGATGGCTAAGATAATTTTTATGACATGAATAATTTAAAGTCTCTTTTGAGTCCAAGGTGTTATAATACTAGCTTAATAATAATCCAAAAACATTTCTCATTTTTAATATTTTTAAAATAACAATTATAACAACTGACCTCTTTTCTTTTTATATTCTGCTAGAGGCCTGGTGCATGAATTCATGCACAGGTGGGGTCCCTAGACCTGGCTGGTGATCAGAGCCAACCAGGGCCCTTTCTCCCAGTCCCAGTCGTGGCCAGGCCAATCGGGGCCTGCCGGCTAGGGGGAGAAACAAGGGAAGGGACCACAGGAGGTTGGCTGTGAGAGTGCACTGACCACCAGAGGCTAGCTCTTGCATAGAGTATCTGCCCCCTGGTGGTCAGTGCACATCATAGCAACTGGTCAAACGGTCATTCCCGTCATTCAGTGATAACAGTTGCTTAGACTTTTATATATATACTAGGGGCCCGGTGCACAAAAACTAGTGCACTCAGGGGGTGGGGGTCCCTCAGCCTGGCCTGTGCCCTCTTGCAGTCTGGGACACCTCGGGGGAGATGTCCACCTGCTGGCATGCTTGGCCAGCCTGGGTGAGGGGCTGAGGGCCATTTTCAGGCTGCCCACAGCCCCTTCAGGGTTCGTGCACAGGGGGGGTGGAAGGGATGGTGAGTGCAGGCATGGACGTTTCCCACCGGAGGGCCCACGATCGCACACACCTGGTGGGCCCCCACCGCTGAGGGGACACAGCTGGCGCAGAGCTGGGTGGTGAGCCTGGGGCGGACACTGGTGCAGGATCCCTCGGTGGGGCCCTGCTCCACACCCAGGGTGGAGCTGGGCAGCGGACTGGCTTCGGATTCTCTGCACTGTGCCGCAGACACTCCCACATGCCCTGTGGAGGCCCCTGGGGGGCGGATGAAGGTAGCGGGCCCTGGACAGGTGCTCCCACTTGCCCCCGAGGAGGCCCCTGGGGCAGAGCCAGGCAGCAGACCCAGGACAGGCATTCCTAGATGCCCCAAGGAGGCCCCCAGGGGGCAAAGCCAGGCAGCGGACCCAGGACAGGTGTTCCTGGACACCCCATGGAGGCCTCCGCGTTCCGCATGCCCTGCAGAGGCCCCCGGGGGGCAGAACCAGGCAGTGGACTCAGGATGGCTGCTCCTGCAAGCCCCATGGAGGAACTGCTCTCCCGCACGCCTGGTGGAGGCCCCCGGGGGGTGGAGCCAGGCAGTGGACCTGGGACGGGTGCTCCTGGATGCCCTGAGGAGACCCCAGGCCGGACCCCCCCTCACTTAGCTGACACACCTGGCACAGCTGTGCCAGCTGCAGAGGCTCCCAGTGCAGAGCCGCCCCACCAGCCTCCATCTTGGCTGGGTTAATTTGCATACAGCCACTCTGATTGGCTGGTGGGCGTGGCCATGAGCAGAGGCTCAGCCAGTCTAGGCAGGCAGTTGCAACAGAAGCTTCTGGTTTGCTCTAGCTCCATGGCTGCTGGCCTCCATCTTGACTGGGCTAATTTGCATACATCTGCTCTGGTTGGCTGGGAGATGTGGCTTGGCTGGTGGGCGTGGCTTAGGTGTCTAGGGTAACGGTCAATTTGCATATTACTCTTTTATTATATTAGGTAGATTTTATTCTGTGTTACTTTATTCTATAGAATCTACTCTTTTCTTCCTTGGCTGGCAATCCAACGGTTCTCTTTAAAATAATGAAACCTAGCAGCAGAGAAAATATCTAATGAGATCTCCTTAAGGAAAAAAAATGTGGTAGAAGACCACACGGGCACTTTATGAACCTAGAGCTACAAGATGGGCTTACAGTCTCCCTTTGTTATTTAACTAACAAGCTTAACAAGGACTTTAATTTTAACATTTGTAATTGTGCATTCCATGCTTTCTTAATGCCCTTTCTTCCCATGAGTAGGGACTGTTCTATTTTTAAATAAAGTTTCAGTGACAGGTAGGGCAACCCATGGCACATAAAGAGAAGTTACATACACATTTTTTGAAAATGTGAAGTACGAAGCCACTTTCTTCATACACCAGTCAGTGCTGTATTCTAGCACCTCCCCTTCCACTGTGGGCATGGAAGTACCACATCTAGACCAGTCTCTTCTGTGTGGATGACTCTCCTGGCATCCTACTCTTGGGCTGGCATCCAGTTATTGTTAAGGACAAACATATCATAAGTCAATAATTTGTGTCTTATTTGAATGACCTATTTTTGGAAAAAAGATGTATAATTCACATATATACTTTATATTGAAGCTGGTTTTTGGACAAACAATTATAATTATTGTAAAATCAGGAGAATGTTGTTGATCATTAAGTTAGAAACAGAAATTGTAGATATGATTGTAAGCAATAAATAATGCATTTTCCAATCACTGTTCCTGCTTCTAGAAAGTTATAATAAATTATATATACTAGTATATGTGTGTATATGTATATATATGAATATATATGTGTGTGTGTGTGTATGTGTGTGTGAATATATATATATATATATATATATATATATATATATATTTCAAATATTAAGACCTTTAAAGTTATAGCAATTTATAAAACAATTTTAAAACCACTACTAGGCATTAGTGGTAGATGATCCTATATAATAAAGAGGTAATATGCTAATTGACCATAATGCCTTCACACAAGATGGCTTCTCTCATGTGGTTACAAAGATGGCCACCCCCATGTGGCCACAAGATGGCCGGCAGGGGAGGGCAGTTGGGGGCGACCAGGTTGGCAGGGAGGGCAGTTGGGGGCAACAGGATCTTCAGGGGAAGGCATTTGTGGGGGACCAGGCCTGCAGGGGAGGGAAGTTAGGGGCAACCAGGCCAGCAGGGAGGGCAGTTGGAGGCGATCAGGCCAGCAGGGGAGCAGTTAGGTGTCGATCAGGCTGGCAGGGGAGTGGATAGGGGCAATCAGGCAGGCAGGCAGGCAAGCGGTTGGAAGCTAGTAGTCTCAGATTGTGAGAGGGATGTCCGACAGCCAGTTGGAAACTGGCAATTGGGCATCCCCCAAGGGGTCCCAGATTGGAGAGGGTGCAGGCTGAGCTGAGGGACACCATCTCCCCCACCCCAGCCCTGCATAAATTTCATGCACCGGGCCTCTAGTATTTTATAATAGAAATTCAGAGTGGTGGAATTGTATGTAAATTGGGAATGTTTGTAATTTAAAGTGTAATTATAAAACAAAAACCATTACTATGGCATATGTGTATTGTGTATTAAAATAAATGAAATATATATAATGTATATCATAAAATATATATGAAAGTGAATTGAAAATAGAACTAATAAGTGTAATAATTTCACATTTTGGTCAATCATTCTACAACTGTTGAGTGGCCATTATATATGAGTCACTCTACTGGCCATTGGTTTGTGATGGATTATAGATGGAATTTTCTGAATATTCACTTAACTAGAAGATGATAAGACAAAAAGGAAGTACAAAGATAAGGGTAAATGTGTAATTATCTAGCTTTATCCAAGCTGCTTACCTTTTCCTTAAGATACATACTGTAATAAAACACTGATTAAGCTTGAGTTTTATAGTCTGAAAACACTTAAATTTGTATCCAGTAACATATGACCATGAGCTAATTACTTCCCCATTTTCAGATTCTATGCTGTAAATTGGAAAACAGTCTCTTCTTCTAGTTTTATTTTTGAGGAAAGGAATTAAATGAAATAAGCAATGGCAGGTGCATCGCATGGTGCCTGGCACATAGCAGGTATTATCTAGATACACAGTTTCAGTTGTTTGTATGGAAAATAATACAATAATAAATATTTAATAATGCAGGAATAAACTGTTCCTCATACTCACAACTGTAAACTTACTTTGCCCTACCCTGTACATAAAGAATTATGCACATTCAAAATAACTATTCTCTATGCAGAAAAAGGTTAACGCCAACATGGTCTATCTCAGTGTTAACCAAAAACCTTGGAGATCAGCTTACATATCATAAGGCAAAAGATAATATGTGCCCCTTTTTTTTATCAGATTTAGGTCATTCCTGTTAGTGATCAAGAGTGATATGTTTTATGTGAACAAAGCTTACTCTTTTTTTTTTCAGCTTAATTGAGGTACAATTGACATATAAAATTGTAAAATATTTAAAGTGTACATGGAGATGATTTTATATACTTATTCACTGTGAAAGGATTTTTTGCATCTAGATAATTAACCAGTCCATCACCTTATTTATTTATTTATTTATTTACTTATTTTTTTATTTTTAGGGAAAACATTAAGTTCTACTCTCTTAGCAAGTTTCAATTATACAATACATTGTTATCAACTATAGTCACCATGTTTTAGTTTTAATCTCCTGGAAGAAAACTTTTCTTTAATCGAATTAATCCACCAGTCCTTTTTTTATCTGACTAGTAAAATGTTTTTGATAATGCAAAGATTACCGGATTTTATATTTTCATCAGCACCAAGGAACAGAAGGAAGGAAGAGAAGAAGGGAGGAAGGAAAGTTTATAGATGTCATTTTTTATATATGTTTTTATGTTTATGTTTTACGTATGCTGAGCTTCTGTGAGTTAATGGTGCTAGTGTTTTGTTTAAATTTTAAAATGAAATGCTGTTGTTTTTTTCTGCGCACTTCTTATCTTGTTTTGCAATAGTGATTTAGGGTGGGCTGTTGAAAGACTGCTTGCTTCTTGCCTATATGCTGCATTCTTGACACAATAAAAATTGTAACATAGGCTACCCATTCCCTAATTCCATCCTTCTTTAATAATAGAAACCCATTTTTAGAAATCTGGCTGCATTCCTTTAAAGTTACCTGTGAATCTAAGCTCTGGCTAATACGACATAAGCTAAAATGTGACATGGAACATCTGTGAAGTGCCCTACAGGGGAAAGCATGGTCTTCTTTATTTTGTCCCCTGTTCTGCTTCCTGAATATGGATGTGGCGGCTGGAGATTAGAAAGCCGTCAGAGAGCTTAAAAGGGGAGCTTGTGCTGAGAATTTTGGAGCAACAAAATAGAAAGGTCCTGGGCCCCTGTGGCTTTGCAGTGAGCCTTGATGCCCTATATTGAGTGCCTCTTAACTTGTTTTATGAGAGAAAAAATCCTACTATGTATGAGCCACTATTTATTTAGGTTATTTGTTATCCACAACCAAACTAATTCTAAACATTAAAAGTAATAAAGGGCATTTTTATAGGTTGTAAAATATGAGCTACATTAAATCTGAATTATCTTCCATTTCATTTTTGTAACATGTCAGCCCTCAAGATGGATCTTAATCTTGGCAGTGAGTGTGTTATGTTTTTCTCTTTGAAGTGCCCCATCTAAACTAATAAAAGCGAAATATTAAAATTAACCGTTTCTCCGAGACAGGGTAAGCCACGCCCACCAGCCAATCAGAGCGGCTGTATGCAAATTAGCCCAGCCAACATGGCGGCCGCCACTCACGGACCTGAGTAAACAGCCCTTTCCATTGCGGCAGGAGGGAAAGTGAAGCTG
>PVJC01009297.1:0-46251 GCA_004026665.1 Murina feae
GTGAGCAGGCTGGTGGAGGGGCAGTAGGTGGTGAGCAGGCTGGAGGGGGGACAGTTGGGGGTGATCAGGCCAGCAGGAGGGTGCAGTTGGAGGTGAACAGGCTGGTGGAGGGCAGGTGGGGGTGATCAGGCTGGTGGGGGAAACTTGGGGCAATTAGACCAGCAATGGGGGACAGTTGGGGGTGAGAAGGCCAGTGGGGGAGCAGTTGGAGGCACGCAGGCTGGTAAGCAGAGTGGTTAGGGGCAATCAGGCATGCAGTCAGGTGAGCAGTTAGGAGCCAGCGGTCCCGGGTTGCAAGAGGGTGCATACTGGTCACCACCCCATTCCTGTGCACGAATTTAATGCACCAGGCCACTAGAATTGGAATAACTTTGTAGGGTGCCAGGTGGATTCAGGAAGTATCAGGGGAATACTTTGTAAAGTATTTGATTGTTTAACCATCATGAAGTACACCTGAAACCAATACAAAATAATGTTGAAAGTAAACTTTTAGTATTTGAAAAAGAAAGTAAAATTACAAAAAGTTTAGGGTGTTAGGAAATGATAAGACATGTTCATGGTAGCTGCTGAAAATAAATGTGTCCTTTGATATAAATCCTGTTGGCTTATTACTGGCCATTGTTGTATGATAAACAGAAAATTGTCTTGTTTGTTTATTGATAATGTCATGGAATTTAAAAACAATAATAAATCCTAATATATAAAAACCGAGAGTCCATAACATCCAAAATGACCAAAGGCTCCACGGACCAGACGTTAGCCCTAGCCCTACAGTCAGTGTTGGGTTGCTATGGTGACCCAGCACTGACTACCACTGCTACGGGTGCGGCGACCCAGCACTGACTGCTGAGGTGGCTGTGGATCAGGTGTGGAGAGAGAAGCAGAGTCTGATCTGTAGCCTCTGTGGCAGCTGTTGATCAGCCTTGCCTCTCTCTTTCTCTCCAGGCCTAGCCAGTAGTTGTACCTCTTTCTTTCTGGGCCTCTGCGGGGGCTGCTGATCAGCCCCACCTCTCTGATCAGGCCCGGAGATAGGCCCGGAGACTGGCATAGAAACTGACCAGTCAGAACCTAATGTGGATGAACTGCAAAGGCAGAACCAAAGGAGGGGGCTGAAGAGGGGTTTTAAGGGCAATAGCTGTTTAGTGTAAGGTGTAAGAAAGTGGTTCAATTTTTTAATGACCAGTTTGGCAGTATAGTGCATATGGCTGGCTATCAATCCAGATACAGGGATTATGTATTTTTATCTGCCAAGAGCATCTTCTGCTGAAAAAGGCTTTGCTCCCCCATTTAAGCAATACTATCCTCTATAATCTGTCTATACTAATAAAAGGGTAGTATGCTAATTAGACTGGGTCAACCATCTTCTGGATGTCTGACTTACTTCCAGACAAAGACATGGTGGTGGGGGCTGAGGCAGAGGCAGTTAGGCCAGCAGGGTAGAGGGTAGAGGCAGTCAGGCCAGCAGGGTAGAGCATTTGGGGGCGAGATCAGGCTGGCAGGGGAGAGCAGCTGGTGGCGAGATCAGCCTGGCACGGGAGGGCAGTTAAGGACAATCAGGCAGATGGGCAGAGAGGTTAGGGGTTGATTAGGCAGGCAGGCAGAGAGGTTAGAGGCAATCAGGCAGGCAGGCAGAGGCAGTTAGGAGCTATCAGGCAGGCAGGTGAGCAGTTAGGAGCCAGCGGTCCCAGATTGTGAGAGGGATGTCCAACTACCTGTGGGATCAGATCTAAACTGCCGTTTGAACATCCCCCAAGGGATCCCCAATTGGAGAGGATGCAGGCTGGACTGAGGGAACCCTGCCCCCTGTGCATGAATTTCATGCACCGGGCCACTAGTCTATATATTAAAGGCTAATATGCTAAATGTCAAACCGACCAGTCGCTATGACACACAGTGACCACTGTGGGCAGATACGCAACATAGGAGCTGCTTCCATGCACACTGGTCATTTACAAAGAAACAACACAGGCCCTGCCACCACCTGGAGTGACACCCCACCAAATCAGCCAATGCTGCTGAGACCCCATGGTGCAAAATGCAGCCCACAGCCCAACCCAACCCAAAAAGGGTGGCTTGTGGGTGCAGGGTAGTGATGTCAAGTAGCAATGCCCGGCTTCCTCTCCCTAGGAACTAGCCTTCTTGGAGTTTCTTCAGCCCAGAAACACGACTTGCTTTATGGCCAGGTGCAAACATTTTACATTTCAACCAAATGTCTGTGAAACATTTTCCTGTGCCTCATCTTATTTGATCCTCACAGAAGTCCTGGAGTAGGTAGATAGGAGACTCTGTAGAATCCTATTTTCTTTTCATTAGCCGGGAAAAGGAGATTTAGAAAGTTTAGAAACTTGCCCTAACCGGTGTGGCTCAGTGGATAGAGCGTTGGCCAGGTTCGATTCCGGTCAGGGGCATGTACCTTGGTTGCGGGCACATTCCCAGTAGAAGGTGTGCAGGAGGCAGCTGATCGATGTTTCTCTCCCATCGATGTTTCTAACTCTCTATCCCTCTCCCTTCCTCTCTGTAAAAAAATCAATCAATAAAAAAAAAAAAATACACACACACACACAAAGAACCAGCTCTTGGTTTCATTGATACTTAAAAAAAAAAGGAAAGAAAGAAAGATTAGAAACTTGACCCAACTGAAAAGAAGTAAGAAATGGTGGAACTTGAAAATGACTTAAGGTTTTCTCACTGTGCAGAATATAGTCAAACACTGCTACAGTTAAATATTTCACTCTTTTCTCCCTGCATGATCTACAATAATAATTTGCTTTGTGTTGATACTTATTGCTGTGTTTCTGACAATTACCTGAAAGAGAAGTTGGGGTGCTTCTCTGGGCTGGGGAAAGTTTAGCTAGATCAGAAAGCGGGTCTAATTAAGCAAGTTTACATATATAAAGCTCTTGCTGACACCAATCACACATGTGTGTTTCCATTTGTCATTGTCGATTGTGAATTTGGTTGACACTTCCATTATAGAGAAAGGGTGAATAGTGATATTAAAATATTTCGTTAATTAATTTCCTTTCAATGTGCATGAATCTGTGCACTGGGCCACTAATTTCTTATAAAATATAAGAATGAACTATCCTTTTTTGAGTTTCTCAGCCCTCACACAAGCATAAAAAGTTATTTAACCAGGTATTTGTAAGTCGTGTTACTGAGAAATATTCCCCAAGATTTGCAGCTTGCCATGTGGCATTGAATAGCTTGAAGGTAATTTAAAGGTGGTATGGTAATACTACTGATTGAAGCATTGGAACCAGTTATGAGAATTATATAGGGACCAGCTGGCATGGCTCAGTGGTTGAGCATCAAACTGTGAACTAGGAGATTACAGTTCGATCCCTGGTCAGGGCACATGCCTGAGTTGTGGCTCGATCCCCAGTGTGGGGCATGCAGGAGGCAGCCAGTCAATGAGTCTCTCTCATCACTGATATTTCTATCTCTACTTCTCCCTTCCTCTCTGAAATCAATAAAAATATATTTAAAAAATAATTATATAGGAAATTGTCTTTTCTTCCTGAAATATTTAAGACAGGGGTACTGCACTGGTAACCGTTTCCAAATAATTTCTGGGAGAAAGCACTCATTTCAAGCTCCTGGTTGGCTCTTACTCCTAACCGCTTGTGGCAGACCTGTGTGACTAGGTAGACTTTTACTATGGGTTATAGTACCACACTATACATGGTGTACAATAAAACATATGTACCATATATGAAAAATGAAATTGCTTTTTAAACTTATGACATCTGTACCCCAGAAATTTCTGATTTGCATTTCTTTTGAAAACATTACAAGGATGTACGTCAGATGGAATTGCTCATGTTATTCCAGATATGTTTGCTATCATTGTTGTTATTGGATGTAGACCAAAGAGCCTGGGAAATAATCCTGTGGTTGGCATTTAAAACCAAACCAAAACAAAAACTGGTATCTCTCTCCCTTTTCCATTATGCCTGTAGCTCTTGTTATGAATTCTGGTAATAAATTACTTAATTGAAGTCTTGTAGTTTATGATGTCCCCTGGCAGGAAAGTCTTGAAAATATTTTACTGTTATAGCAAATTTTGCGTTAAGTCATATTTCAAAGAGTCATTAGTAAAAGTTCTGGAAAGAGAACAGTCACCATCGAGTGATATGTTACCAAAAGATGGATTGCTACTATTTTAGATGATTTAGTTGTGCCAATTATATGGGCTTTTTATGAGTTATGTCCTACTTGATTTCCAGTAAAACTTTGATTTTAAATGTAAACAACATTTATTTAAACATTTAATTCACTCCTAATGTAAATACTAAGTTGTTCTGTGTTCTTGTAAGATTTTTCTTTAAATGTCAGAAATTGTTTATATATAGGCACATTCTACATTGAAATCAGTGAAATAATTTTCATCCTCCTTTTGGTGACAGTGTTTCTGTTTCCTGAGTGATGAGAAAGTTACTACTTATGAAATGAGGCACAGGCCATAGTAGATTCTTCTCTAAGTGAAACTTTTGATCTGTTCTCAGCTCTCACATAAGTATACTTAGCGCTCTCTCTCTCTCTCTCTCTCTCTCTCTCTCTCTCTCTCTCTCTCTCTCTTTCTCTCTCTCTATTTTGTTGTCTATTATAAATTAAATGCACAACTACCTTAAGGTATGCCAGAGTGCCAATGAGAAGCAGACTTTAAATATTTTGGATGATGAGAGGGTCTTATGATTTTATGCAATCTAGAGTGTTTTTTAGGTTTATTGTTTTAAAAGCTTTAAGATAAATTCATTATCAGCTCAAAATGACCAATTGTGACCTATCTAGACATGCAGAAATAAGATATCTTTACACTTAATTTCCTGATTTTTAAAGCTTGTGTTAAAACATTAATGATGCAGTTTTAAAAAATTATCTTTCCTGTGAATGTGGCATATTATAGTACTCATCAATGTCATGGAATTTTCCTTTTTTAGAATCCTGTTCAAAAGATCCCTGATTCTCATGAGATAACGCTAAAGCATGGCACTAAAACAGTAAGTTTAAAAATTTTGATTCTTTTCTCTCAATAATAGGGCTCTTAAAGGAAAGTGAACTACAAAGATAATATTTGTATTAAGAATACAATCAACTGGTAACACAAACATTATAGACATTAAGAAAAGGTTATTTTTCTGTTCAGCCAAAATAGCCATTGAGTTTCATTTAAGATAGGAACAATTATTATTGTCATTATTGTTGGCTTTAAAACCTCTTCTTCTCTGATATAAGAACATTACAAATGAAAGAAAGAAATGAAACTCAAGTACAGTTTTCTTTTTTATGGTGTGGGAAAATTTCTCCATTACTCTTAGCTTTATTTTTATATCAGTAAAAGCCTCAGTTTATTTTTCAGATGAATGTTGAGATAAGAAGTGAACATAAAATAGTCACTGTATTGTTCTAAGTTTGTATTACTAAGAAATATAAAGTATTTTTTATATTGTTATATTTATTTAAAGGTTAAGATGAAATAATTTTATCTTATTACAAAACCTATTAAAAAGTGGTAGTTGAATGAATGACATTTGCTTGTGAATTAATGAAAGAATAAAATTATCTTGCTTTCTCTTTATAATTAAGCTACCTTTTCTAGATGCCTGACATGTAAAGAAGTAAGAAAATACATCCAATAATGAGTGTGAAACATCAATAAATAGAAATAGACCCAGAAATGACATAAGTAATATAATTAATAGGCAAGGATATTAACAGTGATATTCTCACTAAATTTTTTGCTTTTGAAAATGCTGCTTTTATAAAAATATTTATTAAATGTTATTTTAAATGAAGCAAACAATAAACACTTTAAAATGCCTTAGTTTTAATTTCTACTATGATAAATATTGATACATATGAATCACAAACTAGTGCATTTTGGGATTCTCCATGGATTTTAAGAATGTAGAGTCTTGAAACCAAAGTGTTTAAGAATTATTGTCTTAAGGAATTACTTCTATCTCATTATTGATATTGCTAGAGGCCCGATGAACAAAATTAGTAAAAGAGTAGGCCTTTCTTGCCCCGGCTGCAGTACCGGCTTCCCTCTGGCACCCAGGACCCGGGCATCCCTCCGGCACCAGGGACCTGGGCTTCCCTTGCAGCCCTGGCTTTGTCTGGAAGGTCGTCTGGAAGGACGTCTGGTCTAATTAGCATATTATACTTTTTTATTTCTTAAATACATTTTATTGATTTTTTACAGAGAGGAGGGAAAAGGATAGAGAGTTAGAAACATTGATGAGAGAGAAACATTGATCAGCTACCTCCTGCACACCCCCCACTGGGGATGTGCCTGCCACCAAGGTACATGCCCTTGGCCAGAATCGAACCTGGGACCCTTCAGTCCACAAGCCAACGCTCTATCCACTGAGCCAAATCAGTTAGGGTGCATATTATGCTTTTATTGTTATAGATGTCTACACTAGAGGCCCAGTGCATGAAATTTGTGCACTTGGGGAGGGATTAGAGAGGGGAATAGGAGGGTCCCTCAGCTCAGCCTGCCCCTTCTCACAGTCCTGGAGGCCTTTGGGCATGCGGGCCTAAGCTGGCAGTCAGACATCCTTAGCTTTGCCTCAGAGATGGAAAAGGTTCCCACTACCACTGCTGCACTCACCAACCATGAACCTGGCTCAGGACTTCTGGCTGAGCAGTGATCTCCCTGTGGGAGCACACTGACCACCAGGGAGCAGCTCCTGCGTTGAGCGTCTGCCCCCTGGTGGTCAGTGTGTATCATAGCGACCAGTTGTTCCTCTGGTCAATTTGCATATTAACCTTTTATTATATAGGATTTTATTAAATCAGACTTCTGGTATTTTTATTCTGAAATTGTGACAGTATTTTACCAATATTCATATTTTTAAGTATAAAGAAAATAATTGTAGACTGTTAGTACTTAAAAGGAAACTTTCCTACCATTTACGATCGGTCATGTTAGGTGAATTTCATAAAAATAATTATTTAAGGTAATATGCTGAGTCATTTAGTGATGTGCACAAGATAGTTTCTACTTTGTCCTACTTTGTTAAATAGATTTCTTAAAGTTCCCATTATTACTCATTTTGGTAATTTTATTTTAATTAAATTATTGGGATGATATTGGTTGATGTGTTCTTCACTTTGTGATAAACTATCTTGAAAGGTTTCCTCTAAGTTATTTACTGAAAAAGCTGAATTGTTTGTGAGATTTCTACTTATACACTAAAGCAACTTAGTTTAGCATGTGGAATTGCAATGATAGCTATTCTGGATACATGGTAGATAAGTTGGGACAAAGCTGGTGATTTGAGAAATTAGAATATTTTCTTTTTATTATTTGAAAAGAAATTATACTCCTAATTCCAAAATCAAATAATAAAGGAGGTGTTGTCCATTCTCACTTTTCAGAAGTAGCAACTCTTGTTGATCTATATGTCCAATGCCTCAAAGATAGGAGGTGAAGTTAGAGGAAGGAAGTGGAGGTCATAATAGACTATAAGTAGCTTTTTCCAATGAAATTTTTTTTTAAAAAACAGGTTTCTGCTTTGGGTCTGGACCCCTCAGGTGCCCGCTTGGTGACTGGAGGATACGACTATGATGTTAAGTTTTGGGATTTTGCTGGAATGGACGCTTCTTTTAAGGCATTTCGATCTCTTCAACCCTGTGAATGGTATGTATTGCTCAACTTAATGCTTTCACATTTCAAGACAGAGTGCTGTTCTTATTTGAATTCTATCTAAAATGGTTTGTACCAAAATACAGGAGGTTTATGTAACTGAATACTACTTCTGTTATTCAGATGAAAGTAAAATGTACCTTAATTTTTTTGTTTAGCTTCATTAACCTACATTTTAAGACATTTCTTGTCTTTTGTTGTTTTTTTGCAATATATATTTTTATTGATTTCAGAGAGGAAGAGAAAGGGAGAGAAAAATAGAAACGTTAATGATGAGACAGAATGATTGATAAGCTGCCTCCTGCACCCCACACTGGGGGTCTAGTCTGCAACCCAGTCATGTGCCCTGATTGGGAATCGAACTGGTTCATGGGTTGATGCTTAACCTCTAAGCCACACCAGCCTGGCTGTTGTTTTAATCCTCACTTGATGATATGTTTTTTTCCCCCCTTCATTGATTCTAGGGAGAGAGGAAAGGAGAGAGAGAGAGAGAGAAAGACAAAAACATGGTTGCCTCTGTACCAGCCCTGACTGGGGATCAAACCTGCAACCTGGATATGTACCCTGACCAGAATCGAACCTGGGACCCTTCAGTGCATGGGCCAACACTAACCGCTGAGCAACCTGGTCAGGGCTAACTGTTTCTTTGTCTCCAGTATTTCTGGTAGAATTCAAAGATTTGATTATCATTCATATTTGATCACATCAGGTGGCATGTATTGTCTACTTGTTGCCACTATTAGTGACTGGCAATTAAAGTTGGTTATTGAATTAAATTGGTAACATCTGATTCCTCCATTGTAAAGTTAATATTATATCCTTGAGATAGGCAGGAACTTCGTGGGGACATACTTTGGTACAGTGTAAATATTCGGATTCTTGCCATCCCTTCACTTAATAAGTTTAGTGTCCATCAATTATTTGTACCTAAATCAGTTATCTGAGGGAAGGTTGCAAGTTGGTGATTTTCTAATTTTATTATTTCATCTATGTTTGTTTGTTGGCATTTTTCTAAAAGAAGTTTTCTTTATTGACCAATATGAGTTGGTTCTCCTGAAATACAGTTTGTACTGGAGAAGCAGGAGAAATGCTTAGTTATTTCCCTCTAATTACCCATTTTCAGCTTAAGGGTTACTGATGATAAATGAGTTGTTACTGATATTGATGTTGATGGTATTGTTTTTTTTTGACTTTTTCTTTTCTGAGTATTTATAATTTTAAAATGTTCATGTGTTTCAGTCAATTGCAGTCATTATTCTTTTTGATATTTAAATTGTCCTAGATTTGGGCATTGGGAGTTCCTGATTGCTATTTAGTTTCAACGCGACCTCATTAGTCTTTAAAAGCTTATTTTCTGGCATGACATGAATGTCCCAAGCTTCCTGGTACATTTCCTTCCAAGTCCTGGAATCAGCATGTCCCATGCAGGTCTATTCTTTTTTTTTTTTTTAAGTGGAAATGGTATTTAGAGACCAAATCTGGATGCTACACATGCTCATTGATATGGGGGTATTATTGTTTCTTGACCTTTTCTGTGGAAAGAGGTGGAAAATATTGTTACATGTGTGTGCATGCACGTGTATTTAAATGGCAATATCAGGCCTGGCCATTGTGTCTCACTTAGTTGGAGCATCGTCCCATGTACCAAAAGGTTGCCAGTTTGGTTCCCGGTCAGGGTACATTGTGGACTCAATGTCTGGTGGGTGTGCAGGAGGCAGCTGATCATTGTTTCTCTGTCATTGATGTTTCTCTCTCTCTCCCCCCCACTTCCCTTCCTTCTCTCTCAAATCAGTTTTTTAAAAAATTAAATGAAAAACATTTAAAAATGACAAGATCATTGATATTTTCAAAATCTTAGTAAATTTTAAATTTTAGAATGTTTTTTAATTTACAGAAAGCTGCAAGGATAGTCCAGAATTCAGGTATACCCCTAACCCAGTTTCTTCTATTGTTAACATTCGACAATACTATTCTACATTTGTGGCAACTAAACCAATGTTGGTACATTAACTCCAATTTTTAAAAAAAAATAATTTTATTGATTTTTTATAGAGAGAAGGGGAGAGAGATAGAGAGTTAGAAATATTAATGAGAGAGAAACATCGATCAGCTGCCTCCTGCACACTCCCTACTGGGGATGTGCCTGCAACCAAGGTACATGCACTTGACGGGAATCGAACCTGGGACCCTTCAGTCCGCAGGCCTACGCTCTGTCCATTGAGCCAAACCAGTTAGGGCCAAATTTTTATTTATTTACTTATTTCTTGAAACTCCAAACTTTTAGATTTCACTTTATTTTTTACTAATATCCCTTCCAAGATACTGCATTACATTTAGTCTTCATGATAGTTTCTCAGTCTTTCCTTGTTTCTCATGACCTTGACAGCTTTGAGGTGTAATGGTCTGGTATTTTGCAGAAAGTCACTCAATTTTTTTTTTAATGTTTTTCTTATGGTTAGACTGGTGATGTGGGTTTTGGGGCTGAATATGACAGAGGTGAAGTACCTTTGTTATCACGTATCATGTGTACATGCTATCATGTTTTTAAAAAATACATATTTTTATTGATTTCAGAGAGGAAGGGAGATATATATATATATATATATATATATATATATATATATATAGAGAGAGAGAGAGAGAGAGAGAGAGAGAGAGAGAGAGAGAGAGAGAAACATCAGTGATGAGAAAGGACCATCACACCCCCAACCAGGATTGAGCCCACACCTGGGCATGTGCCCCAACTGGGAATTGAACCATGACCTCCTAGTTCATAGGTCAATGCTCAACCTCTGAGCCACACTGGCCAGGCATGCTATTATGTTTTTAAGTTCTCTACTATACCGTTACTTTTTCACTCCCTTTTCTATATGCTAATTCTTTGGAAGCAAGTTAATAAATGCTGCGCACACTTGGGAGAGTTGAAAGATTAAGCTTTATCTCTTAGAGAAAGTGGTATTTACATAAACTACTTGGAATTCTTCTATAAAGAATTGTCTCTTTCCCCCACATACTATTTAATCAGTTTTTTCCTACCAGTGTGGACTACTGCCTGTTTATTTCCTTCCTTGGGTTGTATGCCAATACTTAGTTACTTATTGTGTGGCTCAGATTGTGTCAGTTGTGCCCATTGGGAGCTATTTCAGTTTGGCTTGTAGGTCCTGTTCTTTGACATGCTTTTTTATTTTTTGTATACTTCCTTACTTTTGGTACTATAACATGCTCCAGACTCATCTTATATTTTTTCCTGCCCAAGTCCTAGAATCAGTCAGATTTCCTAGGAAAAGGATATCAGAAAACAAGAGCTAGGATCTCGTGTGCTTGTTGCTCTAGGGGTGTCAGTGCATTTAGGCCTTCTCAGACAACAGAGCTAGAAGTCTATGCATGGGTACTAACCTGTGCATGCACTAGAGTTGTAATGGTTTCTATATCCTTTTGCATCCATTTTAAGCTACATAGGCATTCATACTCATGTCTCTGACTCTATTCCAGTGCACATTGGTTCATTCTAGCCTTCCCTCTTATTCCTCCTGGGAAATCTCCAACTTTCCGACAGTAAGAAACCCAGCCCTATGTGTATTTGTTTAACCCCAGTACAAATGTAATGCAGTTTCAGAATTGTGAATCTGTATCCCTGTTCCAATTTAAGTTTAACATTAAAGAATGTTTACTTAAGGTTTACTTAATAGAATATGTTCTGTTTCAAAGATAGAACATATTCTTGGGAAAAGACTTACTGGTCAAGAGTAGGGGTTGGCAAGATTTTCTGTAAAGGGTGTGATATGAAGTATTTTAGGCCTTGTAGGCCACAAGTGACCTTCTAGTATTTTCTTTGTGTGCCTGTCTGTATTATCTAATTTAAATTGGGTTCACAATAACTTTTTTAAATAAAGGGAAAGTGCAATATAGGTATTTACATTTTGGGGTTCAATTTCATTGTCTTTATTTTAGTAGCACATTATTTCGATTCCAACATGTTAGTGATCGATCCTTGTTTATTTGTGTTTTTTTGCCAATTTTTAGTTTGATAAATGTATAATAAGTTGTCATTTAATTGATAACTTGAATATGGCAGTCAGACTTTGGTATGTCACTAGAAGCTTTTCTTTATGTTGACATTGATCTGTCAAAAAACTTTTTGCTTAAGTTCTTCATCCATATGAGAATCCCATGTAAACCTATAACTCAGCTAAATTCTTCCATAACTTTTTTGTCACCATCTACGTTTTTCCTGTATCATCTGCCAAGAAAACTTGAGGGAATTGGTAGACTGTCTTAAAGATATAAAAGCACAGGATGCTATTTTCAGACCATCTCTTCACCTGAAGTAGCAGATGTCAGAATTTGGCTGCTATCCAAGAGGCAGCATTATGGTGAATAAGTGGATGTCAAAGAGGCATTCACACACCAAGGACCCCCCACTCAGGAGGGGAGCTAGAAGTCCTGAGTATAGAGATGAGACTGAGGTATGATGTGTGAATTTGGGGTACCTCTGATGAATTTCTCCAAAGGACTCTTTGGTGCTGCAGTGTTTTTAGCCTTCTTCTCATTCCCCTGGGACACCTTAAAGAGACTGATGTTAAATGTTTTCTTGATCTGCCATTATGAAAATCAGATTTTAAAATGTGGTTTTCTTTTATTGTTGCTTAACTTCTGTGTGGTGCATCTTTCATTTTTGGTATTTTGAAGTTTGTTTAATAATTTGTTTTGGACTTTTGCCCAGCATCAATATTAGATTTGTGGATCTCTAGTTTCTAATGTTTTCCTTTGTCCCACTTAGTGAAAATCAGTACCACATTTTCTCTCATCCAGTCTGCTAGTCATCTTTTATTTTCTCTGTTTCCTCACAGACTTTCAATAATTACATAAGTAGGTTTGAGTCACAATCCTTGGGATCACAAACCCTTCCTTCAGATGTATCCTCTATACTAGAAAAAATATAGATGGAGTAAAATTTTTCATAAAATATTAAGAATTTTTGTATTACTTAGATAACCCAAGTTGAGAATTCTCTTTTATCCACTTAAAAACAGTTACTCTCAATTTCCCCTTTTTAAAACATTTAAAATAAGTAATGCATAGTATTTTCTTATACAGAATTTAAAACATTGCAGGTAAGACTAAAACTTCCTTGATTACCTTCATTTTAATCTCCTTCCTAGGTGAAATCATTGTTTTCATTATTGTATATATTCATTGAGGTTTTTCCATGCAGTTATCAACAAATATCTGTACCTATCAAAGAATAGTATATACTTTATTTTGTTTTCATAAATACTATCAGGTGGTTGTTATTCTATAATTTTCTTTCTTTTCCATTTTGCAGTAGTTGCTTGGAGATTTTTAATATCACCATATGTATACTATATTCTTCCTAAATGCTGCCATGTGAAACTTACCATAGTTCAGTGGTTTTGAAACATTAATAGGCATTAGAACTATCTGAAGGGCTTGTTAAAATGTTAAAAGCTAGACCCCACATTTAGAGTTTTTAATTCTTTGGATCTAGTGTGGTGCAAGAATTTGCATTTCTAACAAGTTCCCAGGTGCATTACTTAATTAAAACTATATTATTTGTCTTTTATGCTCTAGAACAGTGATTGGCAAAATATGACCAGAGGGCCAAATCCAGTTCATGGATTTGTACGGCACTTGAACTAAGAATTTTACAATTTTAAAGGAATATAAAACAAAATACAAAAAGAATATGTGGCAGATATCGTATATGGCCTGCGAAGCTTAAACTACTTACAGAAAAGTGTGCTGACCCCTACTGTAGAACCTCTTCACAACCCCCTTGCTACTTTACTCTCCTTGCCTGATGTCAAACAGGCTGACTGGTCACTGCTCCTCACTTCCTAAAACATAGCCTCTTGTAGCTTGTGGGATGTGCTGTGGTCTGAGGGATTTTCTGGGGGCTGAGAGTGGCCCTCACCGGGGCATCTCCTCTCTGATAGATGTTGTTTCAGGCCAGCGAGTCACTAGGTTCTGCCTGGTTGGCACATCTTTGTTTCATCAACCCTGTGTCATGTGCTGAACACCCTTTTCAGCTGCCAGCTGTCTCATGTGGTAACTATTTCCACAAAGGCAGCCTGTCTCCTTTGAGGACCTGCTACCCCAGGAACTCATGGTTTGTGGGATATTTTCACATGAGGCTCTTGTACCCTTTTGGGGAGGTGTTTTTCTAATCTCTCTGGTCCTTTTCTACTTTTCAGTTTCCAATTCCGATATTTCTCCCCTCAATCTCAAGGAGATCTGGGAAGTACAGAAGTAATAACAAAAGCAACTATCTGCTTCATGTGATGTGCGAGTTACCTGTACGTGTCTTAGTTTCACTTCCCACTGAGTCCTACACGTGTGATTCCTCCTGGTTTTCAGTGGAGGAAACCAGGACCCGGTCAAGCTGTCCCTTCATACATGAACTCTGTCTCACAGCTCTGCACAGTGCTGCCGACTGGTCCCATCCACTGACTTTCCAGAAAAATAGGAGATGGAGGCTCTTGGAGCCAGAGGGCTTGGTTTGCATCCACAGCCAGTTAGCCGTGAGGATGGAGTCCCTGGCCTCCGGACTCACATTCCGCTGCGCTTTTCACACCTTGGCTCCCCAGCCCCAAGTGACAGCCCCAGACAGCTGTGTTTATCTGTCTTGCATGTCTCAGCTTGTTTTGCTAGCGGAGCAAAAACTACTTAAAAGGATCCTCTTCACCTTTCCATTCCCCTCCACTTCCACTCGCGCACTCCCCTGGCCCCATGAGTAACTTCACAGAGAGAGTTGCGCAATGTCGCTAAGCCTTCCCCTGGAGGCAGTCACTCCCCAGGGGACATTGCTTCCTCAGGACTCCAATTGACTGTCTGGATTGGCTTTCCCTGCTCCTCTTTGATCGGAATCTTAGTTGTTGAGGCAGGAATTCGAGGAGCAGATGCTACACCCCTTGAACAAGCCCCTTTAATTCTCCTTAGTACTGTATCTAATAACTCTTAATCCAGTCCTTTTAACTCTGTGGCTAGCAGAATTAAGAGCGAAGTGGGACAGGCATGGTGAGCTTGATGCTAAACATTTCACTTCAATGTTGGCAAAGAGAGCATGAAACACAGACAGAGGGAAACATGAGTTTCCCTATAAAGTTAAAAGGGCAAGGTGAATATTAGTGTGGGTCACTGAGATTTTGTATTTCCTTCCAAGTGTAAAATCTGGTAGAGCAGGTAGCCAGAGAAAGGGAGCCACTGACTCTTTTTACTGCCATGTCATCTTAAATTTCACTGTTATTTTAGACTTTCCTTCCCCTTTGGAAATGAAAGTGATTCACCAGAAAAAAATAAAATGAAACTTATAGTACTTGATTTTTCATAGGGAAGAAAATAGACTTCCCCAAATGGGAGAACTGTAAACAAAGACATGCCTGGGAACAAACTGGCTCATTCCCTCCCTGCTTTACAGGACTTGGGCTCAGCAGTCTGAACTACTTAATTATTAAAGAGTGGATCTGTTTGTTTATATATAAAAAATATTGGACTAAACAGCCTACACTTTTCTCAGTTTCAGTTAATAGCTTGGAATTTGGTATATCAGTCAGGGTTTGATTAGGAGAGAGAAGTCACAGTAATTTGGACGGGAAAGTTTATAACACAGAATTACTAACTGTAACAGGGGATTGGAGTATTGAGAGATTGGCTAGTAAAAAGTAAAGAAAACTCTAAAGACTATAGGAATAGGAGATAAAAGGAGCAGCCACTGCCCTAGGGGAGAGAATAAAACCTTCAAGGGAGAAGCCTCAAGACTGAGATCCGGGCCTTATTTTAGAGAGCAGGGCTGAATGATAAAGTGGTTGCTGTGCTGTTATGACAGCCGAACTTTCCAGAAACCTGACCTACCAAGGTCCCCTCCTGTAAAGCTGCACAGGAGGTGCTGGGGAAGCTCCTAGTGCTGCCAGCTGTAGTCTGCCGTGCACTTCAGGAGCTGGGCAGTGGAGACACTGCGCAGATAGCAGGAGCCGGGCATAGGGAAGCCAAGTGCAGTGCGGGCGCCCACCTGGCGAAGCACTCCAGACTAGGAAGAAAGCCCTCCTCCTTCCCTGCTCTCCAGCGCTCTCTACCCATGCCCACTGGCAAAGGAACATCTTGGAAGGGCCCAAATCCATTTCTGCAGAGCAGGCAGTGAAGGCTGAATTTGTAACTGAGAGGCAATAAATGGACAACTGGAACATTTGATCAAATATTTAATTTTCTTATCTTATCAGTGCCTCCTTGTGGACTTACATTTAAATGTCGGACCCTGGTCAGAATGTTGCTGACGATGTCACTCCTTCCCAGGATTTGAGAGATGCCAGGAGAGGTTTTTCTGTCTTAGGCAGGAAGGGCCCAGGCGGCAGCTCCACCATTGCTTTTCTAGGTTCCTTTTCCATCAGCTGGTTTGGGAGCTTCTGTTCCTTATCCACCTGGACACTTGGACTTGGGCATGTGGTGACATTGTCAAAGTCTCACCTCAGAGCCCACTAGATCTCTGTTTGAATGGTCTTTCCCAGTAGAGGCAGGATTGTGAGTTAGAATTACGAGTGGCTTCTTGAAGAATAAATATTTCAAAAACGATCAGCTAGAATGTCAACATTTTAGGAGAGCTGGTCAGTATAAATTCTGAGCAGCAGTGTCTAATTAGTGGTGGCTGGCAGAGGGGCATTTCATTTTAAGTATCTGATTTGGATTTGGTAACTAACCAGGAAGAATAATACTATTGAGACCTAGCCAGACCAATATACATTTTAATTTTATATATATTCTCTTTCTGAAGACAAAATTATTTTCTGAAATACCCTTTTATTTCTCAGCCTTGAAATTATAGACTTAGAAAGTAAATTGGACTAAATGATCTAAAATTTTGTTAAGATTGTATTATTTTATTTTAAGATTGACCTGTGAGGATAATTCATAAAGCAGGCTATAAAGACAGCTTAAAGAAAGATGTTTATTTTTATTATTTTTAAAATCTTTATTCATATTATTACAGTTGTTCCTCTTTTTTCCCCCCCATAGCTCCCCTCCTCCCAGTTCCCACTCCACCCTCTGCCCTTACGCCCCCGCCCCACTGTCCTTATCCATAGGTGTACGATTTTTGTCCAGTCTCTTCCCACACCCCCAAATCTCTTTCCCCCTGTGAATTGTCATTCCACTCCCTTTCTATGCCTCTGATTCTATTCTATTCACCAGTTTATTCTGTTCATCAGACTTTTTTTATTCACTTGATTTTTAGGTTCACTTGTTGATAGATAAATATTTGTTGTTCATAATTTTTAACTTTACTTTTTCTTCTTCTTCCTCTTAAAGGATACCTTTCAGCATTTCATATAATACTGGTTGGGTGGTGATGAACTCTTTTAGCTTTTTCTTGTCTGTGAAGCTCTTTATCTGACCTTTAATTCTGAATGATAGCTTTGCTGGGTAAAGTAATTTTGGCTGTAGGTTCTTGCTATTCATCACTTTGAATATTTCTTGCCACTCCCTTCTGGCCTGCAAAGTTTCTGTTGAGAAATCAGCTGACTGTCATATGGGTTCCCCCTTGTAGGTAACTGACTGCTTTTGTCTTGCAGCTTTTAAGATTCTCTCCTTGTCTTTTGCCCTTGGCATTTCAATTATGATGTGTCTTGGTGTGGTCTTCCTTGGATTCCTTTTGTTTGGGGTTCTCTGTGCTTCCTGGACTTGTAAGCGTATTTCTTTCACCAGGTAGGGGAAGTTTTTTGTCATTATTTCTTCAAATAGGTTTTCTATATCTTGCTCTTTATCTTCTTCTGGCACCCCTATAATTCTGATGTTGGTTCACTTGAAGTTGTCCCAGAGGCACCTTACACTATCTTCATATTTTTGGATTCTTTTTTCTTTTCTGGTTGGATGTTTTTTGCTTCTTCGTATTTCAAATCTTTGACTTGACTCTTGTGATCCTCTAGTCTGCTGTTTGGATCTCTGTATATTATTCTTTATTTCAGTCAGTGTATGCTTAATTTCTAGCTGGTCCTTTTTCGTATTCTCGAGGGTCTCATTAAATTTATTGGCAGTCTCTAGAAAATTCTTGAAAAACCTTGTAACTGTGGTTTTGAACTCTATATCCAGTTGTTTGCTTTTCTCCATTTCTGTCATTTGTGAGCTGTTTCTTTGTCTTCGCATTTTGGCTGCTTCCCTGCATCTATGGTGGGTAACTTCTGTGCTGGAGACAAGACTTGCTTTATGGGGCAAGACTTGCTTTAGTGGGGCTTTGGTGCTCACTGAGTCTGCCCCCTGAGTGTGTCCCTTTTGGATCTGAGGAGTTGTAATCTGGGTGGTCCTGCTCTGACCACTGGGTGCACTGGCTCTTGGATCTCTAAGGAGATGCTATTTTAGCTTCTGCCTGAGGCTACCCAGCCTTTTATATGCAAAAGCCTCTGCAGGCAGCTTGAGTGAGGCAGGGTCTCAGGAAATCAACAGGGCGGAGCAAACAACTATGGCTGATTCTCAGCCCTGCCCTAAGAGGCACCGGGTCTCAGTGTCCCTCGGCACCGCCGAGAGAAAGCCTCCTGGTGCCAGACAGTCCAGCTTCTCCCTGTATGAATCTGGGTCTCCAGAAACTCGCCGGGAACTGTAGTTCGAGCCATCAGGAGCTTGTGACTCCCTCCAGATTGAAAAAGACAACCTCGTCCTCAATTTCCAGCCCTTTCTGAGAGCCCTTTTCGTGTGCCTCCGTACCTCTGCACTTTACTTCTGCACCTCCTGAGTCTCAGTCTCTTTCTAGTTGTAGAATTTCCACTCAGCCAGCCTTCCTGTGGGTATGGGTGGTGTCCATTTTTTCTTTTCGTTGTGGTTTTGAAATGGTTGTGGGAGGCAGCAACTTCAGGTGTTTACCTATGCTGCCATCTTGGTTTCTCCAGAGTCTATTTTTATTTCTGATAGAGAACATCTATATTTGAGGCCTTGATCATTAAGTTGGTTCTCCACAGAATTCTTTATGGGATTGTTATTGATTTCTACTTAAGGGGCATAACCTCTAGCTTTCCATTCACATTTGTTTGGAGATTTCTTTTAGAAGAGCATGGCACCTGTACAACATACCTCTCAGATTGCTCTGTTGTGATGGTTTGCATGGCATCTCTGAAGAATGTCTGGACTGTTTTATAGCAAGGTGAATAAGAATTTTTACTTAAGGAGTTTACTTTAATAGTCTTTCCAAATTTGTGACTGAAATCCACACATAGAGGTTGCATAATGACTTAAAAGAACGTGCAAGGGAAACTAGGAGATGAAGACATTGCACTGCCATGTAATTGCGAGAGTAACCTCAACTGATCGTACAGAGGGAGCTGAAGCCAGACTAACCCTTCCCAGACAACCCACATTGAAACGGAGAGCTTGGACCATTTCACTGCTTCTCAGCCCATCCTTGAATGTGGGCTGCTGTGGAGTGGTAACAACCTTAGGTGAGGGAGTTCTCTGCAACTTGGGGAAATGCCTGAGGATTCCATTGTTAGCCGTCAGCAGGCCAAGTCCTGGGAGCTGGGAAATGAGTACTTCGTTCCTGAAGGGGTAGATCTGCATGTTCACCATAGCCACAGTGCCAGGATCAGTTTCAGTGGAGTGGCGAGGCAGAAAGGATACTATAGTGCTAGAGAAATAAAGGCAGAGGTGAAAACTTGTTCGAACAGTAAGCCTGTGAAGGGGAGGAGAGAGCCAATAGATGTCCCAAGGAGATGGGAGAGGATGGGATCCAGCATGTATGTAGGCAGCAGATTTGCCTCGTGTGGGAAGTGATTTGTTTCTAATATTGTAATCAAAGAGAAAGGAAGAAGAGAGTTCAGGTACAAGGAAATTTATAAAATTACTAGGAGGAAGTTGAGGCAGTTCTTGTTTCTTTTAGGAAAGAGTGGGAAGAATCAATAGCTGGAAGAGGGGGAGTTGGTTGGGTTAAAGATTTAAAATGAGTAGAGCCCTAGTTGGTTTGCTCAGTGGTTAGAGCATTGACCTGTGCACTGAAGGGTCATGAGTTCAATTCCTGGTCAAGGACATGTACCTCAAGGGCAGGCTCAATCTTCGGCCCCATTGGGGTGGTTGAGAGGCAATCATTGGATGTGTCTCTCTCTCTTCAATGTTTCTCCCTCTCCCTCTCCCTCTCCCTCTCCTTCTCCCTCTCCTTCTCCTCTCTCCCTCTCTCTCCCCATCTCCTCTAAAAAAATAAATGGGAAAAATATCCTCTTGTGAGGATTAAAAAAATAAAATAAGTAGAGAAGACTTTAATAGATAGCTATGGAGAGTAGGAGGAGAGAACTAACATGGTAGCTGCTAGTGGCGATGGTGCATTTGAGGATAATGTTCCTGAATTTATAGAATTATCAATTTGTGCAGTTGTGTGACTTTTTCTGTGACAGTACTTATTGTGGCTAAAGTATAAACATTATGCTCAGTGTCTTACCAGATTACTTTTTCTTTTGTATAGCCATCAGATCAAGTCATTGCAGTATAGTAACACAGGAGACATGATTCTTGTTGTATCTGGAAGTTCTCAAGCCAAAGTGATTGACAGAGATGGTTTTGAAGTAATGGAATGTATAAAAGGAGACCAGTATATTGTGGACATGGCCAACACCAAGGTAAGCATCAAACAATATTTCAATAAATTTAATTAATTCAGCATACATTTATTAACAGTTTGTTTGAGCTGCCATAATTCCCACAAAAGTTAGTATCTTGTTTTAAACCTAAACAATTTATTATTTCTTATAATTCTGTGGATTGACCAGGAAGTTTTTCTGCTTCATATTGTGTCAGCTGGGCACTAGGACGGTTATAAAGTCCAAAAGGGCTTTATAACCAGATGGGTTCACGTGGGTGCTCTGTCCCATGGCATCTCTTTCTCTCCCCTACATCTACCCCATTCCCCCTCCTCCAGCCCCCACCCGAACTTTTCACATGTTTGGTTTGGATTTCTCACAGTGTGATATAGACTTAGTGGGGGTGGACTTTGTGCTTGATGACTGGCTTCCATGAAGGATGGACATGGAAGGTCTGGCTTTAAGTCTTGTGTAACATCACAGGGACAGTCCAAATTTGGGGAGAGGAGAGATAGACTCCACTATTTGATGTGTGAGTGCCAGGGTCACATTTGAAATATCTTGTGGGGAGGGAGATACGAAGGCAGCCATCATTGGAAACACAAGTCTACTATGTCCTAGGCTGTAGGACAAGAAGGAAAGAGGGTCTCATCAACCTTTTCTATGTAAAGATTTTTAGTAGGATTATGATATTTTAAAATTAATGTATAAGTAATTAGATATTAACTATGGCCACAATAATGTTCTAAAACTTGATGGCTTCTTTATAATTGCTAACATGTCTGTGGGTTGGCTGCTCCTGGTTCCGTTCGACTTTAAACTGCAGGTAGAGTCTAGGTTTGTTCTGTGTGTCTCTGTTCCTCCTTACACGAGAGGACTGTGTGAGGGCATGTTCTTCTCATGGTGATGGAAGAGACACAAGAAAACCCCAACACATTTCAAGCTTTTGCTTAGATCATGTCCACGAACATTCCACTTGCCAAAGCAAATCACACGGCCCTGTGTCTGGTCTCTATTGAGAGCAACTGTGGTATCCCATATCAAAGGTTGTGAATCCAGGGAAGGTTGATGGATTGGGAACAATAACATAATGTACCACAGAAGTATTAGAATGTTGGTGGATGAGATTGATGCAGAATTTTGATCCTTCGTTTTAATTCTGACTTATTCTTTCTCTACTTGTCTAGTGCATTTTCTAATATACTAATCCTCATGGTTCGTGCCTATATCAAAATCTTATATGAGATTGATTGTCTAAGAAAATTCAGTTTATTCCCATCATTCATGGTTTCTGTATTTGCAGACTTTCTTGCTAAAATTGTTTTGTGACCCTAAAGTCGGTACTCATTGCACTTTCTTTTTAAAAAATTTATTCTTTATTGATTAAAGTATTACAAATGTCTCCTTTTCCCCTGATTGGCCTTTCCCCGACCACTCACTCATGGCACTTTCATGGTTATTTGCAGACTAGGGGCCCGGTGCACAAAAATTTGTGCACTCGGTGAGGGGAGGAAGGGGTCCCTCATCCTGGCCTGTGCCCTCTCACAGTCTGGGACCCCTGGGGGGGGGGATGTCCACCTGCTGCCATGCATGGCCAGCCTGGGTGAGGGGCTGAGGGCTGTTTTCAGGCTGGCCACAGGCCCCTCAGGGTTCGTGCACTGGGGAGTGGGATGGCTGGTGAGTGCAGGCGTGGACGTTTCCAGCCGGGTGGCCTACCATCGCACATACCTGGTGAGCCTCCACCGCTGAGGGGACACACCTGATGCAGAGCTGGGTGGCAGGCCAGGGGGTGGACGCTGGTGCATGGTCCCTTGGGGGGGCCTTGCTGCTGAGCGGACACACCGGGGTGGAACCAGGCACACACTCGCACACGCCCCACGGAGGCCTCCAGGGTGGAGCCAGGTGGCTGGACCTGTGGCAGACACTCTGTGCAGGGGCGGAGGATGCTCTGTCATGACCCCGAGGGGGTACCCCCCTCTAGCCTCCGCCACTGAGCCTCTGAGGTCTTGTGGGCCCAATTGCTCTATTCCCAGGCCTCACAGGGCCAGGCCGGGCTGCCTGGCTCCCGGCCTTGCGGCTGCTCACCACCCTCTGGAACCACCGCAGGCACGATTGCTCTATTGCCAGCCCCAGCCTCAGGGCCGGCAGGCTCCCACCCGAGGCCGCCCAGAACCAACCACTGGCACGATCTCTCTATTCCCAGCCCCATCCATCTCTCTATTGCCAGCCCTGGCCGCAGAACCGGGGGCCTGGACGGCCTCCTGGCTCTGCAGCTGCCTGCCACTGCCCGGAACCAACAGCGGGAGCACACGAGGGCGGAGGCCAGGCTTCCACCCTCGCGTGCCCCGGCGCAATCGCTCTGTTGCTGGCTCCGGCTGCAGGGCCGGGGGCCTGGGTGGCCGCCGGGCCCTACAGCCGCCTGCCACTCATTGCCTGGAACCGACCATGGGAGCACGAGAGGGCGGAGGCCAGGCTTCTGCCCTCGCGTGCCCTGGCGCTCTGTTGCGGGCAGGCCTCTGCCATCTTGGCTAGGGTAATTTGCATACCATTGTTCTGATTGGCTGTTGGGCGTCCCGAAGAAACGGTCAATTTTAATATTACACTTTTATTAGTTATGATAGGCACTTGCACTAAATAACAATGAAGAATTTGAACAAGGTGATCCTCTGCTTTCTTGTTTCAGCTCTCAGACTGCAATCAAGTGTTCTTTTTGTGGACTACTTAATGCTTTGTTTTTCTTATTTTTTTGTGCTTCTTGATGGTGATGTTGCTGTTTAAAATGGCCCCTAAGTGCAGTATTGAAGTACTGTGGTCCTGTCTAGTGTTCCTCAGTGCAAGAAGACTGTGGTGTGCCTTACAGAGAGACAAGCTTTGTTCAGGAATGGATTATATATAGTGTTGTTGACTTTGAGTTCAGTGGTAATGAATTTTATATATATTACATTGTCCTTAAACACAAGCACAAAAACAAAGTTATGCATTTACTGGTTGATGAATATATGACCAGAGGCTTTCAGGAACCTAACCTTGTATTTGATAATTCAGTGTTTGCAGAACTTTGTAGACCATAACTACTGCAAGTAATGATAATTGACTGTAATCTATTTTAGGTGCTCTGGTTGAGCTTTTGGAATAAACTACTATAGTATGTTTCAAACTGCCCTCTATTGAACCTATTGAAGTGCATCTCACGCCTAATGAGGATCACAGGTGCGGGGAGGGAGAGGGGAAACGGAGAGGTGGCAACTGGTCGAGTGGTTGTTCCAGTCATTACGCTGATGGTTGCTGGCCTTTTATTGTACAGGGTGGTGGTTTGAATATTCTTTTTGTTTCTAAGCATTTCACTATAGTTTCTCATTCTCCGCGTCCCCCCTTTAAAATCATTGCCCTAGAGATTCCACCAAAGATGTTATTTTGAGGGTGATGGTGGTAAGAAAATAAAGCTAATGGGTTTTCAGATCACTCTCATTGTCTTAAACTCAAATAGTTCTGTTTTTATCTGTTTTACTTGAAGGTTCAGAGAATCCAAAACTTTATTTAAACAACTGGATTGTGGAAATGGAAATGATAAAAATGATAAAAACTCCCATTTAATTTATTCTTTTATTAATTTGTGCTTATGTTACTATATTTTCTGGCATATCGGATGACTTTTTAACCCAGGAAAATCTTCTCAAAAGTTGGAGGTCCTCATGGAGCCGGACAGAGACCGCAAGTGTCTCTGGTTCGCTCCTTTTTGTGTCGCATATGGTCTCTGTCCGGACTTTTTAACCCAGGAAAATCTCAAAAGTTGGGGGTTGTCTTATATGCCCAGTTGTCTTATACACTGGAAAATATGGTAGATACTTTTTTAAAAAATGTGTAAGGAAGACCCAAATAATTCAATATAAAATAAATAAAAAGTGTGAGGGAGAGAAGTTTTTGCCAGCCTCTAAGCTCTTCTTCTTTTCTTTTTAAATATATTTTTATTGACTTCAGAGAGGAAGGGAAAAGGATAGATAGAGAGAGAGCGAATCATTGTTTGGCTGCCTCCTGCATGATCAAAGATCGAGCCACAACCTGGGAATGTACTCTGACCAGGAATCGAACCATGACCTTCTGGTTCACAGGTCGATGCTCAACCACTGAGCCACCATGGCTGGGCCTCTAAGCTCTTCTTAATGATTGCAGTCATAGTTTTATAATTTACAGAGACTAAGGCTTTGCTGATTTAGGTTTTAGCCAAGAAAATGTCAGAAAGAAAGGAATCTTGTTGGGTCTGTGTCTGGCTTTTTCCAAAATCTCAGACTTATAAACATAGTACATATAGAAAGATAATAAGGAAAGTAGGATAAGGATGGATAAACAAATCTAGGTAGAAATATAGGAAATTAAAATACTATTAATTATCAATATGTAAAACAGTTTGTATACCATACTATAGTATACTACTATAGAAGTTATACTATAACTTCTGCCTAATATTATCTCCATTTTGATTTCAAAATCATGGTTAATATTTAGTCTTTTTATTTCTCAGAAGCAAATATAATTAATTGATTGTTTACTTCTCTAGGAAATGTTACTGATATCTTTTTGTTGTTGTTAATCTTCACCCAAGGATATTTTTCCATTGATTTTTAGGGAGAGTAGAAGAGAGAGGGAAAGACAGAAATATTGATGTGAGAAAAACACATCAATTGGTTGCCTTCTGCACAAGCCCCTACCAGGACCTGGGCCATGGAGGAGCCTACAATCAAGGTTCATGCCCTTGACTGGAATCGAACCCAGACCCTTTGGTCTGAAGGCCAACACTCTATCCACTGAGCCAAACTGACTAGGGCTTACTAGTATCTTGCAGTCTTTTGCTTGTGTGATGGGTTTTGGAAATGCAAGAATTATTTGAAAGTAGTAGATTTCAGGAGCAGTTTTTTTCTTAACTTTTTAACCTCTTTTCTGATTCCAAGAGTAATTAGTGACTTGTGGCTATACTGGAAAATTCAGTGAATAGGTTATTAAGGGAAATAATTAAATATATCTGATCTGTTATGATAAAATATTACATACTTCAAATATAAACAGGCCTTTCTAATTATATTGTCAAATTGTTATCTTGTTAAATTTGTATTTCTAATCTTTAAATTATGTGTGTGTGTATGTACATATATGTATTTTTTAAGTGTAGTTGCTGTGGTTCAGTTGTGGGTGGAGAGAGGCCTGTGGGTGGAGAGAGGCCTGGAATGGTAGTGAGGGGCAGGGCCTTACTTCAGCCACAGAAGTGCTCATTTCATCCCTGTTACATGTTGATGTGTTGGAATTCTCCGTAAGATATCCTTTGAAAATCAGGCTTTGCTGCTTCTTTAAAATATTATTTTAAAAATAATTTTATGAAAAAAAAAGGTAAGGTAAAAGTTATTTTATTTAGGAATGGAACATTAGTTATTCAGGCCTAGGTGATTAGGAGCACATGACAGAGATAAGCAGGCATCAACCTTTAAGCCATTGAAAAGCTTGCTTTACAAGTAACTGCAGCAGTATTGTCATTACAACTCACTTATTCTAAACTAGGATTTTGATATTTACTTCCAATTAGAGTGTTTCCTTTATTATTTTGAATTCTTAAGCACATACTTTGAGATTCAAATGGGGCTCTTTGGTCTAGAGCTCACAAAGTGTGATTATTTAGTTTTTATCCCTCAAAACTCTGGAACAAATCACTGTTAAGTTAAATTCACAAAGTTTTGGTATATTAGTAAGTGAATGCCTGTGATAAGTCTTCTGATTTCCTTTATTCTGTCAGTTCACCTCAGTTGATGTTGTTAAATGTATTTGCCATGGATTGTCTTCAACAATTTTGCGCTATTTATTTCTTAATTATAGTCAGGTGCCACTTACTGATATTTCAGTCAAGGACTGCATGTATGAGGGTGGTCCCATCTATCTATATATATAAAAGCCTAAGTGACTATTCGACTGGTAGCTGTGGTGCACACTGACCACCAGGGGGCAGATGCTCAATGTAGAGGCATGGATACTTGGAACAGACTGATGAATCTCAGGGAGAAGGGGGAAGGGGGAAGGAGGGAGGGCGAAAGGAGAGTAACCAAAGATCTTATATGCATACTAGAGGCCTGGATTGTGCACCAGTGAAGTCCCTTGGCCTGGCCTGCACCCTCTCACAATTCAGGACCCCTTGGGGGATGTTTCAGCCTGATCCCTGCAGGGGCCCACCCATCTCACCCAGTCCCAATAGGGGCCGATTGGGGCCTGGGAGGGAACACGGGAGGGCTCCAGGGCATGTACAGCCCATCTTGATTCATGCACCAGGCTGAGGGACCCTCTAATCTGATAAAAGAGCAATATGCAAATTGACCCTCACTCCGAGACACTTAAGCCACACCGACCAGCCAACCAGAGCAGCTGTATGTAAATTAACCCAACCAAGATGGCAGCCGGCAACCATGGAGCTGGAATAAGCAGGAGGCTTCTGTTAGGCCGGCTGGGCCTCTGCTCAAAGCAACAATGTTTCAATTATAGAAGATAAATAAACCCCAGAAACCTGATTCCAGCCAGCCTCACTGGGACGTTGGGTCAGTGGGAGCTGTGGGCAGCCTGAGCTGGAATAAGCAGGAGGCTTGCCCCAGCGATGGAGGAAGCTAAGGTTCCTGTCTGCCTAGGCCAGCTATAGCCTCCGCTCACGGCAACAAAGTTTCAATTATAGAAGATAAACAAACCTCAGTTAACTGCTTCCCGCCTTGGGCTCAAGGAAGCGCTGGGAGCCTGGATTGTCAGGGGTAACCTGACCTGGGCTCCGGTTAAAGCAATAATGTTTTAACTTTAGAAGTTAAATAAATCCCAGTCAGCCTCGCTGCAAACAGCCATCAGCCCCTCACCCAGGCTGGCCAGGCATGCCAGCAGGTGGACATCCCCCGAGGGGTTCCAGACCACGAGAGGGCACAGACTGGGCTGAGGGACCCCCCTGAGTGCACAAATTTTTGTGCACCGGGCCTCTAGTAAGATTATAATGAAGCTGAAAATTCCTATCACCAGTGATGTAGTGATGTCACAACTGTTGTAACACTAGTGCAGCACATGGCTCATGTGTTTGCGGAAGTGCTGGTGTAAACTAACGTGCTGCCAGTCATAGAAAAGTAAGCACATGTGATTCTGTACAGTAAATAATGATAATGCATCATTGATAATGGTACCAAACAACTGTGTCATTGGTTTCTGTGCTTACTATACTATACTTTTAATCATTATTTTAGAGTGTACTTTTTCTACTTATAAAAAAAGTTTGCTATAAAAGAGTCTGTTTTATGCTGGTAGGAGCCTAATACATTTCATGCTTACTGTGGCTTTTGATTGAGTCATTTTCTCTTATGCTTGAGTTAATCTTGTGTTTTATAAATGTAGTCTAGCCTAAGTGAGCAGTGTTTATACAGTCTATAGTAAGGTCCACTAATGCCCTAGGCCTTCACATTCACTCACCACTCACTCACAGACTCAGCTAGAACAACTTTCAGTCCTGTAAGCTCCATTCATGGTGAGTGCCCAATATAGGTCTACCATCTTTTATCTCTTATACCATATTTTTAATGTACTATTTCTATGTTTAGATATACAAATACATGCAATTGTATTAGAATTGGATACAGTATTCAGTATAATCACATGCTGTACAGGGTTGAAGCCTAGGAGCATTAGACTAGACCATACAGCTAGGTGAGGAGTAGGCTGTATCATCTATGCTTGTGGAAGTGCTCTCTATTATGTTCACACAATGATGAAATCACCAGACAGCGCCTTGCACACAGTGTCTCCCCATTGGTAAGTGGTGCATGACTGTGCATGACTGAAGTGGGAGAGGACTGGCTCTCCTGCCCTTGTAGTGGGACATTTCCCCAGGAGTGTACTTCCAGTATGGAAATTCAAAGCTTTAGAAGGAATATTGGGGAAAAAATGTTTTCAAATGCTTTATTTACATTTGAATAGTACGTGTAGTTATTCCAATATCCAGCCATTCTAAAAAATTACCCTTGTATTTGTAGATGAAATTTATTAGCCATATCCTGTTAATAGTAAATACTGTTTCCTAAGGAGTAAAATATTTTAAACTGTGAGTCTAGGTATATTTTTGTTTATTTAAGCAGTTTTAACCACAAATACAAACTCTAAACAGTGCATTGATTTGAAGAACATTATGTTTTTTTCCAATTTCTGAATATTTACATATCTTTTGTCTAATAGAATCTTCCTCACACCAGTTTCTGTTCTTTTGACATATCCCCATCATTTGGGGGGTACTTTCTACATTCTGGCACAACAAAATGTTCCAGGCTCATTTTGTACTTTTCCTGCTTTGATGATATCCATTCTTCTAGTGATTCATGGCTCCTTTTAACTGGGAATTCTATCTATAAATCAAGATCTGGGCACTAGATATGATCATTGCTGCTGAGGTGTCATTGCCTGTAGACTCTTTCAGATGAAAGAACTGGAGTGGGGAAGTAAACCAACCAATGAATGAAAATAAACAGAATATACAAAAAATTTTAAGTTCACATTGATATATCAAATTCTAATCCAGCTTCCTAGCATTAAATAATTCCATATTTGTATTTCACTTCTTCAACAGTGAGAAACTTCATCCAACATCATCATTGTATTTACTAATTTGTTTAGTGGTATGCTACACAGAAAGTGTAGCTTCAGAATTGCTGCACCCATAATCTTTGTTGTAGACAGAATTCAGAATAACTCCTAAGATTCTCTACCTCTCCCCTTCAGTGAGGATGTGAACCTGAGTATGATGAGGTACTCCTGTGATTAGGGTATATGTATGGTACAGCTGCCTTTAAAAAAGGAGTATTAGCCTCAGTGGATCCATCCTAATCAGGTGAGCCTTTAAAAGGGATTGGTGCTTAGTTTGCTGGTGTGGTTCAGTGGTTGAGCATTGACCTATGAATCAGAAGGTCGTGGTTTGATTTCTGGTCAGGGTACATGCCCAGTGTGCAGGTTTGGTCCCCAGTGTGGGATGTGCAGGAGGCAGTCAGTCAGTGATCTCTCTTATCATTGATGTTTCTATCTCTTCCTCTTCCTTCCTCTCTGAAATAAAAAAAAAAAATCCTGTATAATAAAAGGCTAATGTGTAAATTGATTGATCAGTGGAATGACCGGTTGCTATGCTGAGCACTGACCACCAGGGGGCAGATGCTCAGTGCAGGAGCTGTCTTGGTGGTCAATGCACTCCCACATGGGAGCACTGCTCAGCCAGAAGCTGGGCTCATGGCTGGCAAGTGCAACAGCAGTGGTGGGAGCCTCTTCTGCCTTACAGCAGTGCTAAGGACCTCTTGGGGGATGTCTGGCTGCTGGCTTAGGGAGTGAGGAGTGGGCCTTTGCCAGCAGGTGGACACCTGCTGAGGGGTCCTGGACTGCGAGAGGGTGCAGATCAAATTGAGGGACCTCTCACCCTCCAGTGCACGAATGTCATGCACTGGGCCTCTAATATATATATATATATATATATATATATATATATATATATATTTAAAAAAGGATTGGCTATTTCTGGCAAAAGGTATTCAAAGTATGGGAGGAATTTGACGGGAGGAATTTTCTCTGTTGCTGGCTTTGATGATGAAAACAGAATTGGTTGATGAAATTAGAAAAATAGCTTAGGAGGTTTCCAGGCAAAATGCTGAAGGTACTACCTGGTTTCTTTTTGCTGCTTGTAGTAAACTATGAGAGAAGAAAGATAAATTGAAGTCTTGTTAAAAGGTAGCCAGGACTAGATGATTTAGTTAATTTTGAGCCTATACAGATGGCAATGATGGTTAAAATGAAGAAACTGCTTCTGAAGTGGGGTAGAGAGAAAAATCCAAGGGTGTGCTGTATATATAATCTTTTGCTAAAACCTCAGAAAGATAAACGTTAAAGCATTCAGTAACACTAAAGGCTCTTTGTAGAAATTAAGTGTGTGACTCATAGATCTTAAGCCAGGTGACCTGTAAGAAGGGTAATACTCCTTACCATTTCAGCAGGAGCCACAGATAAAGAAGGGGCTGTTTTGCAGAGATTTGGGGGCATGACTTTTGTCTAAATCAGATTCAACAGGAGATTGTCTTTTGCTGGTTTTGAAGATGGAGGAATCCATGTGGCACGAAAGGCACACAGCTTCTAGATGCTGAGAGCAGCTCTCAGCAGTTAAGACAGCAAGGAAATAGGCATCTTAGTTCCACAACCACAAGACCTTGAATTCTGCCAGAAACCTGAGTGAGCTTGAGATCAGATTCTTCCCAGAGCCTCCAGAAAGGAATGCCCCCCTGACATCCTGACTTAAGCCCATGAGACCCTGAGCAGAGAACCCAGCCACATTGTGTAAGACTTCTGACCTAAACAACTGTTTGCTAATAAATTGGAGGTGTTTTAAACTCCAAAGTTTATGGTAATTTGTTTCACAGCAAACAAACAAACAAAAAATAAACACCCATACTAAGTAAAAATGGAAGTTCCTAAGGAGGTGGCAGTGGTTGTGATCAAGCCCAAGAGCAAGAGTTAGCTTTGAATGTGAGGAGGGGATGGAGGGAACAGACTGGGCACACATGAAGTTATGTTTAGAGATGGTAGGCCTCAGATAGGAGGTTGATGGTGTCACCATCTCCTGGCAGGATCACTTCCTACCTTTGTGTTTGCAGATGCTGTGAGGAGGCCTTTAGTAGGATACAAAAGACTTAGAATAGCCACTAATGGTTGTGAGAGAAAAATTTCTAGAAGAAATGTGGGAGCCTTTAGGGCTATAGAAAGTAGACTTGTAGGGACAGTCATTCTGTATATTCGTTTGATATTCTTGAGTCTTATTTAAGAAAAGAACTTGGGTATTTGAATGGAATACATGATGGGGATGGAGGAAATTATTTCAGAATAAAAGTTATACATTGTAGGTACAGCAAAAGAACGTTCAGGTTTATGCTGAGAGAGAGGTTGAAGTTTAGGATATTGAAAATAAAGAAAGTTAAAGAACTTGAAGATAGGTTGTAGTAAATGGAATGTCTAGAGCCTAGAATATATCAGGTAATAAGTATTTGTTAAATTAACAAATATTGGAAGTTCATGATTTCAGAGAAGGGCTCACGTATAGTTAATGGAAGACTTAGCCACAGTTGGGGCTGCTGAAGTATCTTAGAAAACATCATTAGACTTGAGTAGATCAAAGAAGAATGAATTTCATCTCTTCGATGTGTTCAGATGGATTTTAAAATTGCTTAGGAATTAGAAAGACTTGTACTTCAGAGTCCTTGATTCACAGAAGAAAATAACTACGAATGTGATGGATTACACAACAGGGTCTGGGAACTAAGGCCTGTGGGCCGAATCCAGCCTGCATCCTGGTTTTGTAAATAAACATTTCGTTGGAGCACAGTCACACCCATTTATTTGAGGCCCAATGCATGAAATTTGTGCTCGAGTAGGGTTGCTAGGCCTGGCTGGCGATCAGAGCCAATCTATGGGATGACGGGCAGGGTGATGGGGAGGGCCCCCACTGGCACCTGCCTTTGCTGGCCTGGGGCATGCAGGCTGGAGCAGCTCCTGCATTGAGCATCTACACCGTGGTGGTCAGTGCGTGTCATAGTTCCTCTGTTTGGTTGATTTGTATATTAGGCTTTTATTATATACGATTGTTTGTGTTTGCTATTGTGCTACAATCATTGAGTTGAGTGGTACAGTGGGAGAACATGTGGCCAGCAAAGCCTAACATACTTACTATCTGGAATGTTGGAGAAAAAGTTTGCCAACTTGCAAATTAAAACTCTGGACATTTTCTCCAGCAAGGTGTATTCACATAACATTTTTGTTGACAACTGCAAAAGGTTTGGTGATTCCCGAAAGCATGTAAATGGACTCTAGTTAAGAAGAACTTTTAGATAAAAGCTCATAGTATTGATACCATTATAATAACCTGGTCATTAAATAACAGGAAAGGAGTAAAGGGAAGACTAGATAACAAAGGCATACCATTTATACAGCTTTGCTAGGAAGCTGCAGTGAACACTCTTCAAGCCTGATCCCTGCAGATTGCTGGGGGAAGGGACGGGACAATTGGTGCGTGCCCAGAAGGGCTTGGGTGCATGGGAAGATGCTCATCTGTCAGTCACACCTGGGAACAAGTCAGTGGCCACTGCAGCACAGGAAGATTTGTTGTTTAAATTCCTGAACAAAGAAATTGCTGGCTCTCTTGCCTCTCCTGCTTACTGCACTCCTGGGACTTCTGTTGTAGAGGGGGTGCTCCCCAGCATTGGCCCATGTGGCTCACAGCCATGTGGGATCCACACAGTGGACCACTAGACTAAATCTAGCCCGAGACTACATCAGACCCTGCTCCACCATGGAACAGAAACTCTGGACACTGGCCCTATGTTTGACTCTGCTGGAGCCTCAGCTGCACCTTTTCCAGGACTGGGTTAAGGACAGTGGGACTTTGCATCCCGAGAAATGTAATTCAACACCAATAAAAACCATTTACTTCTCCCATGTGAGTCTTAGAAAATTCAACCCCACTCTCACTAGCAATAGAGAAATCCATTTCTCCAGCAACAGTACATTCCCTGCTACATTTCTTCTCTTCATAGGAGTTGCTGTGTTCGTCGGCTCCTCATTCCACAGACATGGGCACATGTATTTTGTGGCTCCCAGAGCCTCACTTCATTCAGTGACTGTAAATGGCATTGCAGCAGGGCACCTGTTTTTTTTTCTTTTTAGAGAGTGGAAGGGATGAGGAGAGACAGAGAGAGAGAAACATCAATGTGAGAGTTGTCAACCGAGGTATCTGCCCTTGACCAGAATTGAACTCGGGACCCTAGTCCGCAGGCCGATGCTCTATCCACTGGGCCAAACTGACTAGGGCAGGGCACCTGTTTTTGCAGCTTTTGTCATAGGGGAAACCACAAGAGTCTAGACAGTTTAATACAGATCGGTTCATGTATGTGTGTGTGTACGCAGAGGAAGTCAATATTAGCCATGGATCAGTAAAAGTATAGCCTATTATGAGAAACAGATAGATGCTTAATTCTTTCTTCTAGGCTGTTTCCAGTTAAGGATGCTAAATAAAGGAAGGGATTTTTTCCCCTGCAGGAGGGCCTGTGTACAGATAAAAGAGAAAGAAAAACTAGTTTATTTGATGAACAAGTGTTTTAATCACTGCCTGTTCTTTAATAGGTGTTACTTAAAAATTTTTTCCACTAATGTTAGCCATGGTACTGATTCTGTTTAGATCCATTTAAGAATCCTTAGTTGAACTTCATTTTTGTTATGACTAATCTTGGTCACTGTTTTAACACAGGGGTGCTTAACATTCCTGTTGCCTTTGTCATGCTTCTGTCTTTACAAACAAGAAACAATATTCATAGTCTTTTGATTTTTTTCATTTTAACCTACATCAGTGATGACAGAGAATCATTGATTGGCTGCCTCCTGTACGCCCCCTACTGGGGATCGAGCCCACAACCTGGACATATGCCCTTGATGTAATCTAATGCAGGGCCCTTCAGTCCCCAGGCTGATGCTCTATCCACTGAGCCAAACCAGCTAGAGAGATCCTTATTAATGAAACACCTTGATAATTCTAGTTGACTGTGGAGATTTCTTGTGACTCCCAGTACCTGTCTTAATGGCCATCAGGCTATGAATGATGAGAAATGTAATACCAGAAATAATCACGAGACGTCTGCAGATTCTACTTGAATATCCTTTCTACATTATTCTTTGCAACCAGGCCCCGTGATGATCAATTTGAGTAGTGGAGATCATGATGAATGTCACCTGCAGAGACTGGTATTAAATACAGCTCCTTCAGGACAGAAACCAGCAAACACCCTCCAAGTTAAAATAACCTGTCTATGAGTTTTTGTTAATTTGCTTTTCTTGTTTGTTCATTTGTTGCTTTTACTTTTTTATTCCACATATGAGTGAAATGATATGGTTCATGAATTTTCTGTTTAACTTATTTTGTCTAACATTATATTCTTTTTTTTCCTTTTAAAAAATATTTATTGTTCATATTATTACAGTTGTTCCTTTTTTTTTGCCCCATAGCTCCCCTCCTCCCAGTTCCCACCCCATCCTCTGTCCTTACCCCCCTCCCCACTGTCCTCATCCATAGGTGTACGATTTTTGTCTAGTCTCTTCCCGCACCCCCAATACCCCTTGCCCCCTGAGAATTGTCAGTCCACTCTCTTTCTATGCCCCTGATTCTATTCTGTTCACCAGTTTATTCTGTTCATCAGATTTTTTATTCACTTGATTTTTAGACTCACTTGTTGATAAATATGTATTTGTTGTTCATAATTTTTATCTTTTTCTTCTTAAAGGATACCTTTCCTTTCTTAAAGGATACCTTTCAGCATTTCATATAATACTGAACTCCTTTAGCTTTTTCTTGTCTGTGAAGCTCTTTATCTGACCTTCAATTCTGAATAATAGCTTTGCTGGGTAGAGTAATCTTGGTTGTAGGTTCTTGCTATTCATCACTTTCAATATTTCTTGCCACTCCCTTCTGGCCTGCAAAGTTTTTGTTGAGAAATCAGCTGACAGTCGTATGGGTGCTCCCTTGTAGTAACTAACGGTTTTTCTCTTGCTGCTTTTAAGATTCTCTCTTTGTCTTTTGCTCTTGGCATTTTAATTATGATGTGTCTTGGTGTGGTCCTCTTTGGATTCCTTTTGTTTGGGATTCTCTGTGGTTCCTGGACTTGTAAGTATATTTCTTTCACCAGGTAGGGGAAGTTTTCTGTCATTATTTCTTCAAATAGGTTTTCAATATCTTGCTCTCTCTCTTCTTCTGGCAACCCCATAATTCTGATGTTGTTACACTTGAAGTTGTCCCAGAGGCTCCTTACACTATCTTCATATTTTTGGATTCTTTTTCTTTTTTCTTTTCTGGTTGGGCGTTTTTTGCTTCTTCATATTTCAAATCTTTGACTTGATTCTTGCGATCCTCTAGTCTGCTGTTAAATCTCTGTATAATATTTTTTATTTCAGTCAGTGTATGCTTAATTTCTAGCTGGTCCTTTTTCATATCCTCGAGGGTCTCACTAAATTTATTGGCAGTTTCTAGAAAATTCTTGAAAAACCTTGTAACTGTGGTTTTGAACTCTATATCCAGTAGTTTGCTTTCCTCCAGTTCTGTCATTTGTGAGCTGTTTCTTTGTCTCTGTATTTTGGCTGCTTCCCTGCGTTGATAGAGTGGCTTTCTGTGCTAGGTGTCCTATTGGCCGAGTGGCTCAGCCTCCCCAATTATCTGAGGTGGATACTCTTGGTGTACCCCTTTGTAGGCTTTGTGCACAGTCTTGTAGCTAAGCCTTGATTGTTGTTGGTATCACTGAGAGGAATTGACCTCCAGGCCACTTGGCTGTGAGAATCAGCTGTGGGAGAACTTCTGAGCTGGAGACACCTTTATGGGGCAAGACTTGCTTCAGTGGGGCTTTGGTGCTCACTGAGTCTGCCCCCTGAGTGTGTCCCTTTTGGATAAGGTGACCAGATGTCTCGCTTTTGGGGGGACAGTCCTGATTTTTAACAATTTGTCCCGTGTCCCGCGATGTTTTAAAAAAGTCCCAATTTTTGGAAAGAGACATATATACTACTCTTTGTAGTATTTTAAGTAATAATTAAAAAAAAAAAAAAGAAAGACCCCCCTCCCCCCCGCCCGGTCAATGGTGTCCCGCTTTACCAATGTTAAAATCTGGTCACCTTACTTATGGATCTCAGGAGTTGTAATGTGGATGGTTCCACTCTGACCACTGGGTACACTGGCTCTTGGATCTCTAAGGAGGTGCTAATTTAGCCTTTGCCTGAGGCTACCCAGCCTTTTATATGCAAAAGCCTCTGCATGCAGCTTGGGTGGGGTGGGGTCTCAGGGAATCAATAGGGCGGAGCAAACAACTATGGCTGATCCTCAGCCCAGCCCTAAGAGGCCCTGGGTGTCAATGTCCCGCAGTAATCGCTGCAAGCACTGCTGAGAGAAAGCCACTCTGGAGTTCCTCCCGATACCAGATAGTCCAGTTTCTTCCCGTATGAGTCTGGATCCCCAGAATCTCACCCGGAACTGGAGTTCAGAGCTGTCGGGAGCTTGTGTCTCCCTCTGGATTGAAAAGGACAACCACATCCTCAGTTGCCAGTCTTTTCCGCACTTTACTTCCGCACCTCCTCTGAATCTCAGTGTGCTTTTCTCTTTCCTCCTAGTTGTAGAATTTCCACTCAGTCAGCCTTCCTGTGGTTCTGGGTGCCGTTTGTTTTTCTTTTCATTGTAGTTTTGAAGTGGGTGTGCGAGGCAGCAATTTCAGGTGTTTACCTATGCTGCCATCTTGGCTTTCCCCTAACATTATATTCTTAAGATCCATCCATGTTGTTGCAAATGACAGTATTTCATCATTTCTAATTGCTCAGTAGTATTCCATTGTATATACTAGTATGTAACATATCTTCTTTATCCAGTCATCTATTGAAGGACTTTGGTTGTTTTCATGTCTTAGACACCATGATTAATGCTGCAGTAAACATAGGGTTGGAAATATATTTGCAAATAAATGTTTTCAAAAATTTCAGGTAGATACCCAGGAGTGGGGTTGCTGAGTCATATGGTAACTCTAGTCTTAATTTTTGAGGAGCCTCCATACTGTTTTCCATAGCAGCTGTACCAGTTTACATTCTACCAACAGTGAATGAAGGTTCTTTTTTTCTCCACAGTCTCTCCAACATTTGTTATTACTTGTCTTGTTGAGAATAGCTGTCCTAACAGGTGTGAGGTGGTATCTCATACTAGCTTTGATTTGCATTCCTGTGATAGTGAAGCTGAGCATCTTTTCATAGATGGTCATTTGTATATCTTCTTGGGAGAAGTGTCTGCTCAGATCCTCTGCCCATTTAAAAAAATGTTTTATTGATTTTATTTTTTAAAAATATATTTTATTGATTTTTTACGGAGAGGAAGGGAGAGAGATAGTTAGAAACATCGATGAGAGAGAAACATCAATCAGCTGCCTCCTGCACACCTCCTACTGGGGATGTGCCCGCAACCAAGGTACATGCCCTTGACCAGAATTGAACCTGGAATCCTTGAGTCTGCAGGCTGACGCTCCATCCACTGAGCCAAACTGGTTAGGGCTGTTTTATTGATTTTAGAGAGAAAGTGAGAGAGAGAGAAAGAGAGAGAGAGGTGAGAGAGAGAGAAACATTAATCGGCTGCCTACCACACATACCCCAACTGGGGATCGAACTACACCCAGCTCTTTTCCCACATTGGGACCTTCTCACTCACATACTGGCTTCTTTTCATTCCTTCAAGCTCACGTTACATGCCACTTATTCAAATAAGTTTTGCCTGGCCCTTTATCTACGTAAATATGACTCATCTCTCCCTACTGCAGAAGAGGCTCCTCATCTCTGTCTCCGTTTGTATCCTTTAGACTAGAACAGGATGTCAGGAGTTGGCCAGTTGCTGCTTGAGGCATTGTAGGCAGCTTGTACTAGTGATGGTCTCCAGGCCCATGCGTAGGTATTCTAGTTCCAACTTCTGGTTTCCGGAGAACCACAGTTCCTTTCCTTCTAAGTCATTTAAACATGCACAATTTGCTTCTTGTAGTAGAGCTTTATTTTTTACCCTTTCAGAATAAGAGACCTTACTATTATTATAGGAAAAAATATTAGGTTTGCCCTCACTGGTTTGGCTCAGTGGATAGAGCATTGGCCTGTGGACTGAAGGGTCCCAGGTTCACTTGCAGTCAGGGGCACATGCCTGGGTTAAGGGCTCAATCCCCAGTGTGGTGTGTGTAGGAGGAAGGCGATCAATTATTCTCTCTCATGTTTCAATCTCTTTCTCCCTCTTCCTTCCTCTCTGAAATCAATAAAAAATATATTAAAAAATACATTAGGTTCTCTTCTGTCCCATCTGAAACTGACTTTGTATGTGACCACTCTAACTGACTGCTACCTAGGAGGGGAGTGTGTGTGGATGTGTGTGTTTAAGTTTGATAGGTACTCTGTGGTTGGTATGGTGTGGATGTCAGTCTTATATCAACATCATATTGTTTTAATTAAAGTGTTTCTATATTATACTCTATATTTAGTAAGGCGAATCTTCCTGAATGATTTTAAAGATTTTTTCCTTTCTTCACATATATGTTCTTCCATATTATTACAGAACCAAGATTGTTGACACCCTTTTAAGAAGTATGGATTTCTTACCCCGTTGACACACTTTTAAGGAGCATTGAGTTTTTTACCCTAACCTCTTGCTTTTGCCTTGATTATTTGAAAATACTTTGTATTCCTTTCAATTCTTCTCCATTGAGAGAAGAATCTTTAAAGAAGGGCCTATTTTATTTCTCTTTCTTTCCTAAAGAGAGGCTGTTATTTCCCCTCTGTTTTTTTCCTTATTAAGCACCTATATGTAAGCACTGTGCGAATTCCTGGGCAGCTGGGGTTTGGTGGGGTGGGGATGAGGGTGTTACACAGTGAATTAAACAAAGTGAAAATAAACAATATGAAATAAACAACATATTTTGAAATAAAATTGAAAAAATAATATCAGTTTATTATTAAAACTAGAGGCCCGGTGCACAAAAATTTGTGCACTCGGGGGGGGGGGGCAGAGTGGTGGGGTCCCTCAGCCCAGGGACACCCTTATGGTGTCTGGGACCCCTTGGGGGATGTCCACCTGCTGGGGTGCCTGGCCAGCCTGGGTGAGGGGCAAAGGGCCATTTCAGGCTGCCCACAGCCCCTTCAGGGTTTGGATCCCTACTGGGGTGCCTGTCCAGCCTGGGTGAGGGACAGAAGGCCGTTTCAGGCTGCCCACAGTCCCTTCAGGGTTCGGGTCCCTACTGGGTGCCTGGAGCAGGTATCTGGGATTTATTTAACTTCTATAATTGAAACTTTGTAGCCCTGAGTAGAGCTTAAGGCCCTGCAGGGCCCTGGCTTCCTCCATTGCCAGAGGCAACTCTAGCTCCATGGCTGCCGCCATCTTAGTTGAGTTAATTTGCATACTTGCTCCTGATTGGTTGGTGGGCATGGCTTGTGGGTGTGCTTTGTGGGTGTAACAGAGTGAGGGTCAATTTGCATATTACTCTTTCATTAGATAGTGTGTTTTTGAGAGGACTAAAAAGTTTAAGCATATGTCAGTTTCTGGTTGGTTTATAATTTTTTATGTTTGTTAAACATCTTTTTTCCTTTATTTTTTTATTTTTTTTAAGGGTCACACAGCAATGCTTCATACTGGCTCATGGCATCCCAAAATAAAGGGAGAATTTATGACTTGCTCAAATGATGCGTGAGTATTATTGATAATTCATCTAATATATTCATATTTTTAAATATTTTAACATTCGTATTGTAACCATCTTGCCAGTAAAGTAGGAGATAGAGTATTAGGAATCCTGATGTTTATATATTCTTGCTCTTACTTTGACTTTAGCTGGCAGTGAAAGGTTTGTTTAAATAAATATTGAAACTATGCAAATGAGAGTTAGTATAAATTCCAGAAGAGTTTATTATGGAGTACAATGGATCAGATGGATATTATTAAATGGACTCAAATAACTTTGAAATTGTGACTAATAATTTGTTACTTTTTTTGTTTTGTTAATCCTCACCAGAGGATATTTTTTTCCATTGATTTTTAGAGAGAGTGAAAGGGAGGGGTAGAGACAGAGAGAGAGAAATAACTCATTGGTTGCCTCCCACACAAACCCTGACCAGAATCGAACCTGGGACCTGTCAGTCCACCCACTGAGCCAAACCAGCTAGGGCTAATTTGTTACTTTTTATAGTTAAGACTGATTTTCATCTGAGTCTAATTGCTAGTATGTTTCTTGTTTAAATGATTGTTTCTTGGCAGTAATGACTGAAAAAATTGATTAAACGGTTATTAAGATTCTTTTCCATTATATCTGTTGGCCTCCGACTCAAGAATATTATAGGGAATATTTGGGCAGCTTTCCCCTGCATTGTCATATTGTATGATTCACTTTTAGTTTAAGAGTAGTTCATAAGAATGTGCTATTTGTAATATTACAGAGAAATTACAACACAAAATCTTATAAATTAAAAAGCACAGATGGTGTTATTTAGGTGAAACACTCTTAGATTTTAAATAAAAAGAACACTTTTATTCTTAGGTTATTTTGTCTTTTAGCCTTTTGCTCTCTGATACTTAAACATTTGTCTCATTAACTCTCAAAATTGCTCTTCATATTCTTAGATATTTTGTTTTCTGGAGTTTATCTTTCAGATAACACAAAAAGACATAATTTTACTTCCTTAGCACAATCTAAAAATTAACAATCTAAAAGGAACTAAAATTTGGGAATCTATAAGAGTATGACTGAAAAAAGATAATATTTCTGAATAAAATTTTTGGTAAATAGAACTACATTAAGTCTTTACTTAATATCCATGATAAGGTTTTAGAAATTGCAACTTTAAGTGAAATGAAGTATAATGAAACAAATTTTACCATAGCTTACATGATATAAACAAGTGTTCAAGCCTTGCCGGTGGGACTCAGCAGTTGAATGTCGACCCAGGAACCAAGAGGTCACTGGCTGGATTCCTGGTCAGGGCACATGCCTGAGTTGCAGGCTTCATCCCCAGTAGGGGCCATGCAGAAGGCAGCTGATTATTGACGTTTCTCTCTCATCGATGTTTCTCTCTATCACTATCCCTTCCTCTCTAACTATCATTAAAAAAAAGTAAAAAGAAAAATATCTTAAAACTAAATACAAACCAATGAGCTTGCTTTTAAAAAAAAAAAAAAGAGTTTAGTTTTTATGCCATATTCTGGTCACAAAAGCTTCACCAAACTTCTACGTAAAGACCCAAAATACTTCTAATATTAAATATTGAAATAAATTTAAGCTATACACATATTTAAGAAAGATTAATAAAAGCAATTACGAATTCTTTTCTAATCTGCTTATTTCGGTTCAGGGTCGAGGGTGGCTGGAACCATCGGCAGCTCAGGGTGCAAGGGAGGACCCACCCTGAACAGGACTCCCTTCTATCACAGGGTGCACTCACACCCACACTCACTCAGATTGGGCCGATGACACGTGCCACTTACCTTACCTGCACATTTTTGGGGTGTGGATGGCAACGAGTCCCTGGAGATAGCACATGCAGATATGTGGAAATGGTGGATCAGTGCAAGTCAGCCCCTCCCCATTCATGTTATAAGAAAACAACTTAGAACAAAATGATGTTACTCGAGGTCTTGCTGTATCTAGTTTCATTTCTTTTTAGCTTTGTTTTATCATCTGTCCAAGTAAATTATGTTTCAAGTGATATTTTAAAATTCAGCATTAGAAAACCAAATTTAGCAGTTAATCTAAATTAATAGTATCCCATGGCCAAGTAAGGTTTATTTTAGGAATTCAGGGATATTTAACAATTAGGAAATTTTGCTATAAAGAAAATTTCAACATAATTCATCATTAAACAAATGAAAGGCAAAAAATCAATTGATTTTATAATATGATAAAATTGACATTTGATAAAATTTAGTAGTTTTTACCAATAAAAGTTCTAAGTAAAATAGAACTAGGAAGAAATTACTGAATCCTGATGAAAACCTACAAAATTTAAAATATTGTATTACGTATTAGAGTATTGAAACTTCTTGCATTTAAATAAGAAACAAGACAGGAATGCCCACAATTAGTTAGAGACTTTATACAGTATAGTAAAGTAAGAAAATAAGTAAATTGGTATTACTCTTGGAAGAGAGCAAACATACTATTTAAAAAAAGGACAGAGGATCCAGGCTATTCTGGTTAAAAACATAAGCTGAATAAAGCAACTGAAAACAATTTCTTGTCTTCAGAATTATTTAAGGATCACACAATTTTATGAGCTTTACAGAAGCTTTCCCCAAAGTGGCTTCCAGGATATGTAAATTAGTGGTTTGAAAAAGATATTCCAAGGTCAGATAAATTTGAGAAACTTTGAATGTTATATTCCCAGGCCAGTGAACCACAACAAACATTTAAATGGCTTTGGATAGGGTGTAAAGAAACTTATTTAACTTTGTTACCCCTTTAAGCAACAGTTGGGGTAAAGTTCTAAAGCATGACATCACTTTACTGGTATAAAATTTAGTTTATCCCATTCCTTGAAAGAGCAGTTCTTTAGTTCCCTGCCCAGGTCACTGACTTAACTAGTCTGTTGTACCTTTGAAAATGTGCTCTGGTTTCTGTTTACACTGTAGAAATGGGCTTCCTTTGTCCATAGTCCTATGTGACAATCAGAGGGCCTTAACTATAGACCCCCATTATACATAATCTTATACCTGTTAGACTCTAACAGTTAGAGAAATATGCCACTAATAAATTCAGTTCTTTTGATTGACTTTTACTTGGCCTTGACTCTGAAGGCAATAATTAGAAATGTGCTAAGCTGTGTGAAACCATTCCAGATACCTAGTTCAATCAACAGATAGAGTGTTCTCATTATGTACCAGGTACACTGTGATCCAAGTCCCTTCCTGTATGGGGTTTACTTTCTAGTGGAGGTGAGTGCTGGAGCAGACAGGTACAGATTACATTAACACACCAATATGGTTTAATCTAATAAAAGAGTAATATGCAAATTAACATCACTCCGATACACCTAAGCCACGCCCACCAGCCAAGCAACACCTACAGCCAATCAGAGCGGCTCTATGCAAATTAACCTAGCCAAGATGGAGGCCAGCAGTCACGGAGCTAGAGCAAACAGGAGGCTTCTGTTGCAACTGCCTGTCTAGGCTGGCTAGGCCTCTGCTCACGGCAACAGTGTTTCAATTATAGAGGCCACAGAGCTGAAGCAAACAGGAGGCTTTGTTGCCTGACTAGGCCTCTGCTCAAGGCAACAAAGTTTCAATTATAGAAGATAAATAAACCCCAGAAACCTGATTCCAGCCAGCCTCGCCGGGAGGTTGGGTCAATGGGAGCTGTGGGCAGCCTGAAAATGGTCCTCAGCCCCTCACCCAGTCTGGCCAGGAATGCCAGCAGGTGGACATCCCCGAGGGGTCCCAGACTGTGAGAGAGCATAGGCCGGGCTGAGGGACCTCCCTGAGTGCACAAATTTTTGTGCACTGGGCCCCTAGTGTAGTAATAAATGTGAAGAATAAAGTAAAAGGATAGAGGAAGAACAGAAGGCTATTATGGCTGACAATTGGGGAAATTTGAAAATTAGGGGATATGACAGACTCATGGCAAAAATGGCCACAATTCTTCATCTTTCCTTGCATTCATGCCCTTTGCAGTGTGATTTTATAGCTACTCTTATTAAGAGCTGGCATCTCTTTATCCACCCCATGAATCTGGACTGGCCAGCAGAAGGTGGAAAGATGGCAGCATGCCATTTCTGAGCAGAGGCTTGTTGGGAGTTCCTGCGTGCTTCCACTCCCTGTGAACTTGCATCACTGTCTCATCGAGCTGTAGCTACCCTGCTGAGGAAGGAAAGGTGTGGTGGAGGAAGATTCTTTTGCCCTACTTGAGGCTGTATTAGACCAGCGTATAGTCAGCCGCCTCTTAAACTTGGAGAGTCACAGTGCCAAAGACTAAATATATTCAACATCCTGAGAAATAGATTCATGCCCAGCTGGTGTGGCTCAGTGATTGAGCATTGACCTATGAACCAGGAGGTCACTGTGTGATTCCTAGTCAGGGCCTGGGGTGTGGATTGATCCCCAATGTGAGGCATGCAGGAGACAACTGATCAATGATTCTCTCTCATTATTGCACACAGCCAGTTACACCTGCTACACTCTGTGTGGGATATTTCCAGAAATACCCTTTGGGAAATGAAGGTTGTCACTAGTAAATGCTTTGGATAGTGGGATTCAGTAGATTATAAATATTTGTATTTGGTTGCATCTTATAAAGATGAATTATGCAATTAAATTGTTGACAAATTTGTCATGACAGAATATATTTTGTGCGTAGTTTACAGACCCAGAGGAAGTTGGTTGCTCCACCCATAGGCATGACTGAGCTCATCATTTACCACTAAGTCTCAGATTCCTATGAAATGGGATAATGCTTGATTCACAAGGTTGTAGTAGGGATTAATTGTGTAAAGCCTTGGGCATAGCTAGTGTTCATGCATAGGAGTAGGCTTGGATTCATTTAAACTGGATTAAGGCTGCATGTAGTTTTCAGTCTGTTTTTCTGAGCATTTCAGTCACAGTTTAATGAGCATCTCCTATTTGAGAGCATGTGTAGGGCGTGTTGAGTCTCACCATGGACTTTTGGTGAAGACTGCTATGCAGATTTCACTTGATTTTATAATCAACCACGTCTGCACGTACAGTTATAAAATTCCCCAAGGAATGGTTCCTGAAAATGGATCTCTGAAAAGTAAACTTTTGTATAACTTAGAGTTTTCCCCCTATTTTAAGTATTTTGGGGAGAAACTTTAAAATACAACATTCAGCCCTAGCCGTTTTGGTTTGGTGGATAGAGCTTCGGCCCATAGATTGAAGAGTCCTGGGTTCGATTCCGGTCAAGGGCATGTGCCTCGGTTACAGGCTTGATCCTGGGTCCTGGTCAGGGTGCATGCAGGAGGCAGCCAGTCAGTGTGACTCTCTCACATGGATGTTTCTCTGTCGTCTCTCCCCCTTCTTTCTGCTTTCTAAAAATCAATGGAAAAAAAATACCCTCAGGTGAGGATTAACAAAAGTAAATAAGTGCAACATTAATTTCCTGTGTGATAAGGGTTTTGAATATAATTCAGTATTATAATTTATAAATTGTTACTTTGTGGCATGATATGCCTCAGAATGTTGTGACATTTGTAAGTATATTTACATCTTTTTGAATTCTTGACTGCTGCTTTTATTTTTTGGTTTTCCTTTTCTGTTGTTACTTCTTGCTGCTGTTGTTGGGATGATAATTTATATAAGTACCTTAGTCTCTCCTAAATTTTATGCTTCTAATCAACTGTGGACCTGGGCTGGGGAGGGCAGTCCAAGCTTTGAGAATTAGTGCAAAAGAAAAAGGAATAGGCCGTTAATATAATGCATGCATTTTTAAAAATTTATCTTTATTGTTCAGATTATTACAGTGGTTCCTCTTTTTTCCCCCCATAGCTCCCCTCCTCCCAGTTCCCACCCCACCTTCTGTCCTTGCCCCCCCACTGTCCTCATCCATAGGTGTACATTTATTGTCCATTCTCTTCACGCACTCCCAACACCCTTAACCCCTGAAAATTGTCCTTCCACTCCATTTCTATGCCTCTGATTCTATTCTGTTCACGAGTTTATTCTGTTCATCAGATTTTTTATTCACTTTATGCTTAGATTCACTTGTTGATATATATATATATATTTGTTGTTCATAATTTTTACTTTCCTTTTTCTTCTTCCTCTTCTCAAAGGATACCTTTCAGCATTTCATATAATACTGGTTGGGTGGTGATGAACTCTTTTAGCTTTTTCTTGTCTGTGAAGCTCTTTATCCGACCTTCAATTCTGAACGATAGCTTTGCTGGGTAAAGTAATTTTGGCTGTAGGTTCTTGCTATTTATCACTTTGAATATTTCTTGCCACTCCCTTCTGGCCTGCAAAGTTTTTGTTGAGAAATCAGCTGACAGTCGTATGGGTGCCCCCTTGTAGGTAACTAACTGCTTTTGTCTTGCAGCTTTTAAGATTCTCTCCTTGTCTTTTGCTCTTGGCATTTTAATTATGATGTGTCTTGGTGTGGTCCTCCTTGGATTCCTTTTGTTTGGGGTTCTCTGCGCTTCCTGGACTTGGAAGTCTATTTCTTTCACCAGGTAGGGGAAGTTTTCTGTCATTATTTCTTCAAATAGATTTTCAATATCTTGCTCTTTCTCTTCTTCTGGCACCCCTATAATTCTGATGTTGGTACGCTTGAAGTTGTCCCAGAGACTCCTTACACTATCTTCATACTTTTTGATCCTTTTTCTTTTTTTCCTTTTCCTTTTTGCTTTTCCAGCTGGGTGGGTTTTGCTTCTTCATATTTCATATCTTTGACTTGATTCTTGCGATCCTCTCGTCTGCTGTTGGAT
>PVJC01009298.1:0-31111 GCA_004026665.1 Murina feae
CGAGGGGAGGGGAGGGGAGGAGAGGGGAGGCTGGGGGTGGAGGAGGAGCAGGTAAGACAGAAGAGGCGAAGTTCCCACTGCCACCTGACCCGTGGGTAGGAAGGCCCAGACCACCTTCCTCTCCTCCTCTCGGGGCCACAGCCTGCACTGCTCCCAGCGCTGCAGGGTCTCCCTGTCATCTGCCCCCAGCCCCACGCAGCCACCAGAGGTTCTTCCTTGAATCTGACTTAGGTCCTCCGTTACACCTTCGTTTTCTCAGGTGACATTCCCTTCACAAGAAGTGCCTGTACCTCACCGCTAGCTCAGCGCCTACAACAGGGCAGGACAGCGCGTATTTGGGGATTAACGGGCCCCCTCCTCTCGTTCAGAGAGCACAGTTCTCCACATTTCCTCAGGGGACGGACCTGTCACACATTCTTCGTGCTTCCTGCGTGCGTGTAGGGTGGGGGGATGTGTGCTGCGTATCATACTTCACTTCACATACATTTTACTACTATGGCTATTATTATTCCCACTTTACTGGGAGAAATAACGAGGCTCAGGAAAAATAGCCACATGTGTATCTGAGGCTGAGGCTGAAATTCAACTTGACCCAAAGCTAGATAGAGTCTTGCCCCTCAGTAATCAGACATCTGCCGCTCTAGGGCCAGACTGAGGGTCAGCTAGAGAGCCTGGGGCCCTGCGTCCCACACACCCCCTCCCCCAGACGGTGGGACTTCACCACTCGCCATCACAGGCAGGAGCCTCGGAGCCGGGCACCAACTCCCCAACGCTCCTGGCAGCGCGGCCTACTTGGTGGGGTTGCTGAGGATGGAAAGTGACCATGTATCTCCAAGGGCCTGGCGCCAGGTGGGATGCAGGGTCCATGAACACAGAGGCTGTTCCTCTGCTCCCAAAGACCTCGATAACCGACCCTGTGACCTTGACCCCTGGGCACAGGGTGCACAGGCAGCCCGAGTGAAAACAGCTCCTCAGAGGCTGCCCTGGAAACATCAGGGACAACTATCTGAGGCCCAAGGGCAGGACTGAGTAGGAAACTGGAGGGAACAGTGGGGCCTGCCACCCTGAGGCCACTGTGCCACTGGGAGAGGGAGAAACGGAGAAAAACTAGGTGGTCAGCGCCACAGGACACTCGACCCGCATTCCTCCCCTCCCCCTCTTCCCTCTCCCCCAGCCCCCAGCCCAGGGCCCAGCCTCCTGCTCTTCCCACCTTTCTGCAATGCCCAGACCCAGTGGGGACCTGAGGAGGGTGCCACCTACATGGCATTGGCAGTGACCAGAAGGTCGGCGTTGTCAAAGAGCGTCACACCGGGCACCTCGACGATGAGCACGTATATGAGCTCGATGGCCAGCATAAGCACCAGCTTCCCAATGCAGCTGATTTGCAGGAACACGGAGCAGGCCAGCAGGCTAAGCAGCACGCTGTAGGTGAAGTACTAGGGAGAGAGAGGGCAGGCCTCAGCGGCCGGCCCCGCCCCGCCTCCCAGCGTCCATGCAGCCTGAGGCGGCCTCAGAGAAGCCTCGCCTGGGGGTATTTCTGCTGATGCAAACCTGAGGTGTGATGTGAAGGACTCTGGTGAGGAGCCAGGAGATGGGGCTCCCGCTGGGTTTGACCAGCACTGTCCGTAGGGCCCATGGTTAGAGCACCGCTCCAGGCTCAGGCCGACTTGAGTTACATCCTGATTCACTAAGGACTGTGTGACCTGGGCCACGTACTCTACCTCAGTTTCCCTGTTTGCAAAATCCCCTCTCTCACGGGCACACGGTGACGATTACACAAGATGAGGTCACGTGGTGCAGTGCCCTGCACCCCCAGTAACAGTGAGGATCGCAGGCCCCAAACTGCCGATTTGCAGCTTTAAATCCAAAGCTCTAAGAACTGCACGTCTTCCTAACTGATGTGGTGGCAACCTGATCTACCGGACATGCTGCCGATTCTCATCTTTACCCTGCTTCCTGGGACTATTCATACATGTGGCTGCAGAAATACTACCATGTTTCACTATCAGCTACTACTCACACTGCATGGGGGTGTGAGGTAACCTTTTAAAATCTGAAAAGTTCGGAAGTCCAAAATATATCCGCCCTGGCAGGCTTCAGACCAGGGGCGGTGGCCCTGTACGACTTACTCTGGGAGAAGTGTCTTCTGGCCTCTGAGCCTCAGTTTCTCAGACAACTGAGGGGCTGACCCAGGTAGACTCAGAGGCCCCTTCTGCTCTGCCGTCCCTAGTGCTCATCCCAGACATGTCAGCACCCATTATTTTGTTCTTGCTTTCAAATGTAGCATCATTATTTCTGAGTCAGACATTGACACTCGCTACTCACTGCCTCTGCCTTGGCTGGAGGCCAAAAGGCGGTGGCTGGCAGTGAGGTAGCCCCCAGGTTGGACTTCCTGGCTCCTCAGGCCTTCAGGAACCCTGAGAGGGGCTGCAGAGGACCCCTGTGATTGAAAGGGGAGGGACCAGCCTCAGGTCACCACAGGAACAGGGGCGGAGGAAGGAGTAGGGAGGCAGCCAGTTAATTCAGCCCAACAATAGTAAGTCGGTCCTTGGGGGATGGGGAGGGGGTGCCAAGAGCAGCCTGGATTGCCATGGGGACCCAGAGTCCAGACAACCAGGAGGCTAAGGCTTCATGCTGGGCTGCCCAAGGGCCTCAGGGTTTGTGACTCAGAACAGCCATGTGGGGTGGGTCAGCCCTGGAGCGTGTAGCCAGCAAGGATAAGCAGGCTGGAACTGGTGGGGCTGGTGAGGACCGAAGACTGACAGCTGGACCACCCATCTCCAGAAAACGGGGAGCTAGAACAGGCTGTGCCCTGCCCTTCCCTGGAGCAACCACCGAGGGACAAGTGGGACACCAGAAACAGCTTCTGCTTCTCAGCAAATAGCCCTCAGGCAGCAGCTCCTGTGGGCTCTTGGCCAGATGTGAGAAGGAACAGAGGCGGGAGTGGAGGTCCGTGGCTGTTAGGCCCAGGCCTGCCCGACCCCCTCCAGGCGGCCGCCCAGGGACAAGGAGCACTTGGCCTGGGCCCCGGGACAGGAGGAGAGGAAGCGCTGGTCTAGGGGGCACTGCAGAGTCCTGCTCCTCACTGAGTTTCCCTTGCCCTGTCGGTGCCACAAGGCAGAGCAGACTCCCTCCCAGGGACGGGAGTGAGGCCACTGTGGCCGCCCACGGGTCTGCACTGCAGTTCTGGACCCTTGTGAGCCATGGCCCCCCGGGAGTTGAATGAATGCTTGGACCCTCTCCCCAGGAAAAGGCAAAACAGCCGTCATCTTACAGGCTTTGGATGAAATGGGACCCGAGGTGTGGGAGTCACCCAGGACATGGAGGGGATGCCCTGCACTGGAAACCTGGCCCGCTGCTCCCTTGCAAACTGCTCCCCAAGAAAACGCAGTGAGGTGACTAGAGCAACTCCCAGGCCACAGGCATTTAACGCACGCTGCTTCCGAGGGGTCCTCAGAGCCATTTTAAACCCAACAAGCTACAGGTACACGATTTCTTCTCGGGGTGACGAGAATGTTCTAAAATCAGATCATGATGATGGCTGCACTAGTGTGTGACTATACTAATAGCTACTGAACTGTGCTCTTCGAAGGGGTGACTTTCTTGTGCCCCTGCTCTTTGACCCACTGCAGGGGCTTGGCCAGGTTCCCCAGAGGCTGCCTTGGGTCCTGCCCAAGCTGAGGGTCCAGAAACAGCTCCACCCCCAGGCCCAGAGCAGGAACTCGGGAGCCAGATGAGCTGGGTAGGAGCCTGGCTCTGCCTCTTACTACCTGCGAGACCTTGAGCAAGTTATGTAAGCTGCCTGTGCCTCGGATCATTTGCATAGAGGAGATAATAGCCGCATCTGAGTCACAGGGTTGCTGTGAAGATGGAGAGTAAATGTCTGTAACGCACTCAGCACAGTGACTCCCAGGTGGTGAGTACTATGTGAGCAGGGCTGGGCTACTGCCGGTCTTACTGTTGCCTCGAGGAAGCTGGCCTCCTTCACTGGTGTCTGGCACGTGGAGTGAGAGAGATTGAGGGAGTGAGGTCACTGAAAGGGCAATGACCTTGAAGCCCGACTGTCCCTCAGAGTAGCCCAGGGCAGAGATGGCGGAGGGAGGGGGGAGAGTTGGGGGGAAGAAGGGGGCTGGGGAGGGTGGAAGGTTCTCCATCTGCACCCGCCCCTCCGGGCCCGGTACCTCGGGGAAGTTGCAGTTGGGCCAGGGGCTGCTGCAGAAGCCCTGCTCATCCCCCAAGCTGTAGTTGACGGCGGATTCCACCACGTGGCATGCGTTGACCTGGCTGGTGCTGACATTGTGTTCATCTGCCAGGCAGCCGAACAGGTCCTGGGAGTTGCACATGAACTGGGGGTGGGGAGGAGAGGGTCAGCAGTGGGCCAGGCCAGGGCGGTCCATCCCCACAGGGCAGTGGGTTCCTGTTCACTCTCTGTCTTGGGTGCAGCCTGATCCAGACCCGGGACAGGCGAGGAGCCTGGAAGAGGCCGAGAACCCAGCAGTGCCTGTGCCCAGGGTGGGGCTTCTACACATCCCCTGGAGACTTCCAGAGACCGGGAGAGGCTTGAGGGGTAAACCTGATCCCAGGCCTGAGGTGGGGCTCAAAGAAGACTCTGGGAGGGAGAGCTCCAGGGTCTGGGGGAAGACTCCTCCCAGCCCATGCTTGAGGGGTGCAGGGCTCCCCTAGTTTCACCCAATGGGGCTGGAGAGGTGGAAACACCCACCATGTTGACAAAAGCCGACAGGAACACCAGGGTGATGGTGAACACCCCGACCAGGGTGCTGTTCATCTTGGACCGCACGATCTTCCTGGAGAGGGTCTGCAGGGGGCCTGGGAAGAGCTGGGGGTGGGGGAAGAGGGAGAGAGACACAGAACAGAATTCAGTGGGCACTCCACAACCACCATAGAGCCAGATCTCCCATCACCTCTGTCTCTGGCCAGCTGGCGCAGGGCCCTTCCTGAACACGATCCTATGTGCAAGCCTCCCACTGCTTCCAGGCCCACAGCACAAGTTCTGCAGCTGCCAGGGGCGGGTCTACCGGGACCTTACAGGTGAGAGACGCAGGAAAGATGCTATCTTGACTCCAACAGGGAAGCAGAGGGAAAAGCCCACTGTGAATTCTGGGAGTTACAAACAGGGAGGGGTAGTAGGTGGCAGCTGAGGAGTCACAGAGGGTCAGAAGTCTCCTCAGAAGAGATGAGGTCCCGCGTGTGGAGGAAGGAGGAGAGCTGGTGAGAAGGGCAGAGCAGCCTGTGAGCAGGACGGTGGGCCGCGGACCACTGAGTTCAGTGAGCCTTTTCAGCAGGACGCTCATGGATCTGTCTTTCCCTCGCCCAACCCTCCCTGTATTTCCTTCAACGAGACAAACTGTACGTCCACTAAAAGACCCACAGTGGTTTTGGTAATTATATGATCGGGCCCCAGCAAGTCTGACTCAGTCGGCCTTGTCCACCACGTCCTCCGCATCTCCCAATCAGACTAGACTAAGAAGAAGTCGGCAGACCCGGGGGGATGGAAACTGCCCAAGAGCCCATCAGTTTGACGAAAGGATTAACAAATGTAATATAGCCACACAAAGGAATATTATTTGGCCATAAAAAGGAATAAAGGGCTGTTACATGATGGTACGGCATGGATGAACCTTTAAAATATGATGCTAAGTAAATGAAACCAATTTCAAAAGACCACGTATTGTATGATTCCATTTATACAAAACCAGAGGCTCAGCGCATGACATTGTGCGTGGGTAAGGTCCCCAGGCCTAGCCTGCAATCAGGGCCATCTTCCGCCTGCTTGCCAGTCCCCAGTCCTGCCCCACCGTCACCCACCCCGGTTCCCTGTGGTCCCCCATTCACCATGCTGCGACTGAAGCCTGTGAGCTGGAGAGGCGGGGAGGGAAGGACCGAGAGGTGGTCAATGCACCTCATGGTGACTGGTCGAGTGGTCATTCCAGTCGTTACGGTTACTGGCCTTTTATTATATAGAATGCCCAGGACAGGCCAACTCACAGAGACAGGAAGTCGATTAGAGGTGGCCGGGGCTGAGGCAAACAGGGGACATGCAGTGACTGCTGACAGGTGTGGGGTTTCTTTGCGGGATGAGGACAATGTTCTGGCATTAGATAGTGGTGATAGTTGCACAACTTTATAAATATTCCAGAAACTACTAAATTACAAATCCAGCCACCTTTATAAAGTGGATTTTATGGTATGTGACTTAAATCTCAATAAAGCATTCAGTAAAAATCCTGCTCAGCCTCTTACTAGCTGTCTGGTCCCGGGGAAGTGGGGAAGGGCTCTGAGCCTCAGTCTCCTCATCCATAAAAAGGGAATATCTTCAAGGTGACTAAGAAGGCTCAAGGACATGATGCATTGGAAAGTGCTTTGTAAGCTGTTAAATTCAATAGAGAATTTAATTAATATTTGCATTCTGAAGAGCTATGTTGCCAATAAAAATGAAGGTCCTTGTTTCCTGTTAAAGGAATTTTGGGTTTCACAGCCGGGAGAAGCAGTTTGGCACTGGCATCAGGATCTCACTCTGAAATGATGTGACAGATGGTTTTTAATCTTTGCCTAATTCAAATTTTGCCATTCCATCTCCACCCCCACCCACGTTGCTTAAATTGTTTTAGTTCTGATCACCCTATCCATCAACTGGAGGGTTTCCTTCATTATTCTGCAATCACCGAGGATCTGAGCAGGATATGCCCATGGGCTGCCTAGTCAAGGGGGACCAAGAGCTCCACAGGGGCCACCCAGAGGCTAGGAGAAGAACTGCAGGCTTAAAAAGAAATCCAATCCAGAATATCATTCTAACAACTAGCAGGGGTCCTCAAACTGCGGCCCGCGGGCCACATGCGGCCTGCCGAGGACATTTATCTGGCCCGCTGGGTGTTTTTGCTGCCTTGTATTTTTACTTCAAAATAAGATATGTGAAGTGTACATAGGAATTTGTTCATAGTTTGTTTGTTTTTTAACTATAGTCCAGTCCTCCAACGGTCTGAGGGACAGTGAACTGGCCCCCTGTTTAAAAAGTTTGAGGACCCCTGATTAATGAACGATTGAGTCTTAGTGCACTGGCTTACTACAGTCCAATGTCCCTTGTCGCCCTTTCAAAAGATCCACTCTTGACTTTAAAACCTCAGCCAAAACCCAGGAATTGCTGCCTTTTGAAATCTGCAAAAGATGTGACATCCTGCCCTGGTTTACAGAGTACCTCATCTCCTGTAATTGAAAAGTTCATCAGCAATGTTGAGCCTAAATCCCACCTTTACTAATAACTGCAGCGTGGATGACAAAACTTAACCCGGCGGAGTCCCCTTGCAGGGCTGCATGCAGACCTGGAGGGCATTTTTACAGCAGGACATCGTGTCTGTGCAAACCAGCTGCTCAATGCTTGCTCACAATCAGAGCTCAGAAAAAAAGGATCAATGAAAGAAATTCCAAACCAGCACATTCCCAGTCTAATGAACTGAAATCAATGTAATATAAATACGGGAGCGGGGACATAATTAATAAACCCTGGCTGGGTGAGGGACAGTTTTGATCCTGGCTACTCTGAAAGTCTCCAGGCAAATCGGTAACTTCCCTGGCTCCTGGCTCCCGTCAGTGATGTCGAGCCAGGTTGTTGCAGAGATGAAAGAAGGTGATGAAATCTGATGGCAAAACGTTTAAGAAAAAAGTTTTGTTTGTTGTTGTTGTTTTTTTGTTTTTTTTTGGGTTTTTTTTTTTACAACGAGCTAATACAAAAGCAGCAAAGTCTTTTACAAGATGAAAACTTTGGAGGCCAAAGCAGGCAGGCAGAAGCTGACCAGGTGTCACACCGCTGCTGTCATCTCTGGCCTCTCAGGGGTCAGCTGGACATATTAATTTTTGCGGGAAACGAGTAAAATCGGATCCACCAGGGAGACTGTCAATGGCATACATTGGAACCGGCAAAAATAAAAATGTTTTACGCCGTTGTCATGTGTGTGCCGCTCATAAACTACACAATGAAACGCGGTACATGTGCAAGTTTTGTAATGTACCCCTGCATAAAGGAAAGTGTTTCGAACACTACCACACAGTGGCGGGAAAATGGCCGCTTATTAGCAAAGACAGGGTCCAGGAGGGGAAGGCCTGTGGGCTCTGAGGTCAAGAACCACCTGGGTTTAAATCCCAGCTGTCCCGCCTCTGAGCTCCAGCAGCTGGGAGAGCAGCCTTATTAACTTCTCTGAGCCTATTTTCTTCACCTGCCAAGTTGATGCAGTAAAAACCATAGGTCCTAGAGGCTCAGGGAGCACAGCTCAAGCGGCGCAGCTGGGATCTGGACCCTAGACTTCCTGGCTCAAAGGTCAGTGAGCACATGTCTGACGACACATCCTCTCCCTAATAGGCGGAAGGTGTCCCTGAGCATGGTGGTGGAAAGGCGAGTGTGGGAATCCTGAGGACATACTTAAGAGGTGAGAGTAGCATCCTAAGACCCTGGGTTAGACACTGTGGGCCAGGCTGCCCGCGTGCACCCCAACAGGGAGAACTGCCCCTTTATGTCTCCCTGTGCAGACAGCCAATGGGCAGCATGAAAGCAGAGAGGAAAATAACGAAACAGAAGAGGGGTCTGTTCCACCCATGACTTCTCAGGTTGAGGTGTACTTTCCAGAGAGTAAATAAATGCTGAGAAGACAGCTTGTCGAGAGGCTGGGAGGGAAGCTCGGGACCCAGGTGGGTGTCAGAGTGAGTTCCGCTCCTGGCCCAGCTCAGCAGGTGCCCGACTTGACTGGCCACAGGACTGTTTCCTAAACAAAGTCTTTACAGAAGCTCTACATCTATAAGATGGAAGGAAGAGTGGTCACCTTGGTTGGAGGGTGGGGCTGGTGAAGGGCCAACTGGGGGCAGGGAGGTGGGCATTCTACCCACCATCCTCCCCCTGAGGAAACTGGGTCTCCTCAGAACTGTGAGAAAGACCACAGGGCTGGCTGCAGGATCGGAGAACAAGCTGACTGAGTGTGGCAGTGATTTCAAACTAGGTAGAGTCAGCAACACAGTCAGTAACACAGAAGAGGCAGGAATGCTCCCCATGAATAACCGTGAACAGGGGCGGAAAGAATTCACTAGACGAAAGCACTAACTCAAAATGGCCAGTGCAGGCAGGGGAGGAGGAGGGCTGGGAAGTAGGGGTGGTGTGGATATGAATGGGCTTCCCTCTTTCCTCCTCCCCTAACTCCTCCTCCTCCCACACCATCAGAGGCACATGCAAATGGAGAACACAGATCCAATGAAATCCGAGGAGCCCAGATCTACCCAAGCAGCTAGGAGGAAAGAGGGACCCTGTTGTGGTTTAAGTACTGTAGACTACATGTAGCTTTGGTTCCGGCTTCCATAGACTACACCCGTGCCTCAAACAATGACTTTGCCTCAGCGGATAAAGAGAAAAGATCCTTTTGGGGTTCAGAAAAAATGTTTTAAGAGGCCCTTTTAGCTATCATGTGCTTTTTTTGAAAGGTTGTTCTGAGCCTTTTTATTGTGGTAAAATACAAATGACATAAAATGTGCCACCGTAAGTGAACAATTCAGTGGCATTAATTGCATGCACCATGTTGAGCAGTCACCACTGCCATCTCTTTCCAAAACCCTTTCATTACCCCGAAGAGAAACTACCACTAGGCAGAAGCTGGAGGGGCTGGTGCCTGCCTGGGCACAGAGGCCTCTCTGGGACCGTCTGGTCCCTCCACCCAGGGAATTCTGAATCCACTGGAAAGGAAAGAAGGACCAGACTTGGTGGGTAAGGCAAACGGGAACCTGTACTTGCTATAATAGACCCGAACAGCCTATGGCCAGGTCCCTCCCAGGACACAGCTGGCTGGTGGGCACAGCACTCCCCAGAGAAGGCATGAGAGGGAAACACAGGACAGGGCCTTGTGCCCACGTTACCCGCTGTGTGGCCCTGACTGAACCACGGACCACTCTGTGCCTCCTCCTCGTCCGTATGATGAGCAGTTCCAAAGACATCATCTCCTCGGTCCCCTCCAGGGCCCATCCCAGGGCACACGGGGACACTGGGGGGGGGGGGGGTGAGAGGTCCCTTCCACACCCATTCTTTCATCAAATATTTGACCACTGCTTCATGCCATACTGTGCTAGGTGCCCTTCCTCCACCCACCAGACACCAAGGGACAGACAAGAGAGGGGCGACACCATCTTCTTGTTGCAAAGATCTATGAAGGCTGATTGCACAGTCAATACAAACAAGGCTCCAGGGACCGACCACCCTCTCAGTCCAGCCTGCGGCCCAGGCCAACCGAGAGCTGTGACCCAGCATCACCCTGACCCCGAGTGGGGCCATTAGGCTGCTGCGAGGGCCCGTCTGTGGGCTGGGATGGAAGGGAAGATGGTGACAAGGAAGCGGGTGGGGTTCCGGTGCCAGCCAGACTCACCTTCACGCAGGAGTAGATCACAGACACAAATACCACCAAGATCAGCAGCACGAAACAGGTCAGGTAGAAGCTCAGCATGAACACGGAGCTGAAAGAGAGAGGAGATGACAGTGATGGAAGCGCAGTCACATCCAGGAGGCAGGAGACAGCTCTGGCAGGCTGGCCCCGCGAGCTGGCTGCAGTGCCCTCCTCACAGATCTGGGGCTGGGGCTCTGAGTGCCCCTGGGAAGGAAGCAGAAGCTGCTCCATTTTCCCTGCTCCCGCCGCCCAGGCTTCTCTAGCTCCTGACTCGCTCAGAAGGGCTCACACAGCCTTGCGGACCCATCCAGGACTCTCCTCCATGACAGTCTGGCTCCTGCCCTTCCCACCCTCTCGCGCCTTCCTGCGGAGCAGCAGCCACAGGTGCTGAGTGGAGAATCAGGAGAAACCTGCTCAGCACTTTGCCTAATTCTTAGGTATCCACACACTCCCTTCATTTACCTTTGAAGGACTCAATCACGTGGGCCCTGGCTGGTTTGGCTCAGTGGATAGAACCTCAGTCTATCACCTGAAGGGTTCCGGATTTGAGTCCGGTCAGGGGCTCGATCCCCAGTGGGAGGCATGCAGGAGGCAACCAATCAATGATTCTCTCTCATCATTGATGTTTCTATCTCTCTCTCCCTCTCCCTTCCTCTCTGAAATCAATAAAAAAATATTTTTAAAAAATCACTTGGTTATTCCCTCCCTCCAAACAGCCACTCATGGCTTGCCTGATAACTATGAAGGCTGAAACTGATTTGATAAACAGCCATCTGAACAGAAATGCATTGGTCAAGCTGCTCAACCAGTCACCCTGAGAAACAGCAGTCATGTTCCTTTGAAGGGCAGAGCCCCTAAACCCCGTCCCCCCCGCCCCCACCCCACACTGCCCGGCCTCCAAGGCCTGCTCCATCTGTGCTCTCCGATTCCCAGCCAGTTCAACAAAAACTGAGACAGAGCACAGGTGACCTTAATGTTCACCGCAGACCAGAATCCTCAGACAAAAGAGCTGCAAGTGACTATGGATCTGGAACCTTCCACTGGCGCTCTTGAGGCAGGGGTTGGCCCAGGAGAGGCACATCCCACCCCGTCACAGGAGGCCACTAAAATCCTCCTCTTTCAGGGAGGGCAGTGGCCCGGGGATGCCAGGCATGTTAGCAGGTTGAAGGCAAGTGATGGGTTTGAGGAGGCAGGCGAGGCCTCTAGGGAGGCGTTCAAGCGGGGGTCTCTGTTCCAGGCTCCTCCGGAAGCCGGCACTTAGCTGCCCTAAACAGCCTGAACAAGGGGCAAGAACTCTCTTCCGAGGGAAAGAAAGAATTTTAAAGCAGCTTTTAGCTTCTACAGAGAAAGGATGCCAGAGAATGGCCTTCATCGATGCCTCAGCAACGTGGCACTGCGGCCTGAGGAGGGAATCAAGCAGCTGGAGGCAGAGAGTGTTGGGATAACCCCTCTCTCCCCCCGCCCAAGCCGAGCTGCAGGATTGTGCAGCCAAATTAAGGGGGCTTTTATCTGCAATGGGACAGAAAGTCTAGGTTGCTTATTTACACCTGTAGCTCCCTTCAATTCAGAAAAATGGAGTCCTCTGCCCAGGGAACCCATAGCCCCAGCAGCTCTGCACACTTCTGTGCTGGGCCTCCAGGTGCAGCTGCTGCCAGGGTCTGGTTCTCGGCTGCGGAACCCTGACAAAAGTCACAGCCAGTAAAAGGTGAGAGCCAGCTCTTCAACAGAAAGTGCCATCTATATATATAAAAGCCTAAGCAACTGTTATGACCAGTCGAGTGGTCACTATGACATGCACTGACCACCAGGGGGCAGACGCTCAATGCAGGAGCTGCCCCCTGGTAGTCAGTGTGCTTCCACAGCCAACCTCCTATGGTCCCCCCCACCCCACCCCCAGCCAGCCAGCCCCATTGGCCCTGATTGCTCCGATTGTGGCCAGGCCAAGGGACTACACCCATGCACGAATTCGTGCACTGGGCCTCTAGTTAGAAATAAAAGGCACTGAGTAGTGAGACACGTGGACATCACATACCTCCTGACAGGAGGTACTGAAGGCATCGAGTCTGTGGGTTCTTGTCAAAAAGCATAACCTCAATATGATCATGAGAACATATCAGGCAAACCCAAATGGAGAGACAGTCTACCAGGGGTCCTCAAACTTTTTAAACAGGGGGCCAGTTCACTGTCCCTCAGACCGTTGGAGGGCTGAACTACAGTTTAAAAAAAACTATGAACACATTCCTATGCACACTGCACGTAATTTATTTTAAGCAGGACAGGCAGCAGTGGCAAAAACACCTGCTTGTGGCCCGCGGGCCATAGTTTGAGGATGCCTGGACACGTTCACTGGCCGGGGCTCATCCACGGCCGTGAAGGACACAAAAAAGCTGAGACAGTCTTACAGATTCGGGGGGACTAAGCAGATACAGCTGATTGCAGTGTGGGGTCTTGAACTGGCTCTTGGGCACCAAAAGGCTATTTGGGGGCACACTGATGAAATTAGAATATGGTCTGTAGATTAGTTAAGAGTATCATTCTGGTGTTCAGTTCCTGGGTTGGACTATTCTACTTGGGTTATGTAAGTTGTCAACATTAGGGAGCCTGGATAAAGGATGTAAAGAAACATCTGTAATATTTTTGGAACTTTTCTGAGTCTACAATTATTTCAAAATGAAAAACTGAAGGCAATCAGGTGAGGGGGTCTCTTCTAGATTAATTTGGACTTCAGAGACATAACCAAAGGCAACCAGTGGGTCCTGAGTAGGTCCTGGCTGTGAATAAACTAACCATAGAAGACATTCTGGAAATCTGAACCTGAACACGGTATTAGATGATGGTAGAGAAATGGTGTTAACTTTGTCTGGTGTATAAGGCAATGTGGTTAAGAAGGAAAATGCCCTTAAAATAGGTGTATGTTGAGGTTTTCCGGGGCAAAATGTCCTTGTGCTTAAAATTTACTTAAAAACAAGAGAGAGAGAAAGAGAGAGAGAGAGAGAGAGAGAGAGAGCGAGAGAGAGGGAGAGAAGCCCTAGCTGGTGTGGCTCAGTTGGTTGAGCATCGTCCCATGCATGGAAAGGTCACCAATTTGATTCCCAGTCAGAGCACCTACCCAGGTTGCAGGCTCAATTCCTGGTTGGTTGTGTGCGGGAAGCAGCCGATCTCTCTCTCTCTCTCTCTCTCTCTCTCTCTCTCTCTCTCTCTCTCTCTCCCCCTCTCTCTCCTACTCTCTCTGTCTCTCTTCCCTTCTTCTCCCTTCCTCACTCTCTAAAAAAAACAATTAAAATATATAGTTTTAAAAAATAAAAAGTAACAGAAAAATGTAAAATATTAACAATTATTATGTCTAGGGGATGGGTAATACTTATATTAATTATTTACCTTTCTGAATGTTTGAAATATTGCATAATAAAAAGTTTAAGATTTTCTTGCCTAGACACGTCCGACACTACCTACTGTGAATGACCAGCACATCATTTCTAAAATCCCGCTGCCACTCAGAGTGGTCCCCCAGGAAGCCACAGGCCTCTTAGCGACACAGCCAGTCCTCAAAGAGTTTAGGAGCATGTCTCTGAGAAAGCTTTCAGAACCTAAAGTCCATTCTTCAAACTATCCAGCGTAACAAATACCCTTTATCTTTGAAAGATGTGTTGCTTTTTTTGCAAGAACCAAAGGCCACTCGGAAAGCAGCTGGTGAATCTGGGCGATTCAGTGGGCACCGTGGTGTGGAGACCCCATACGGCGGGGCTGTGCCCAGAGAGAGGGTTCCGCCCTCCAATGAGCACGTGGCCTCCCAGGGACAGAGGCATCAGGCTCCCGGCTTCCCGGTCCACCGAGGACATGTTTGGAAACTTCCCTCCCTTTTGAGCAAGTTCAGCCCAGATTCCTGCCTCTGCTCCACTACGTGACCTCCCTTCAAACGCTCGAAGACCCTGTAGCCGGAGGAGGACCCCAAGGAGGGTGGGTACTCACTGGGGCACGATGGTGATCTGGACAAAGCAGATGAAGAGGAAGACGAGCGAGGCACACGCCACGTAGGCACCGAATCGGTCGTCCACCTGCTTGGAGTACTGAGAGGACACAGCAGAGTGAGGGCCAGGGGCACCAGCCCTGTCCGCTCCAGCCCCGCTCCAGCCCCGACACACCAGGCAGCCCGCTCCCAGGACTGGAAGGCCTGCGGACCAGTGTGAGCCCGAGCTCTTGGGAAACCAGCCCAAATCACCATAAGGTGATGCTCGTGGGGAGAGGAGTTGAACTGTGTCAAACCAGAAACTTTCCACAGGCCAGATCACCGTGAGAGTAATTCATAATGATCACGGCTAAAGTTACGGAGCACCGCCTACATGCTAGGACACGCATCATCGCATCATTGCGCACCTGGCAAGCACACTCGGAAGTAGGCACGGGACCGCCGCTGTTTCAGAGAGGAATTGAACATATACGATGTGGCAGATACTGCTGTATGTGTTTGAAATATATGGACTTGTTTAATCCTCAGGATGACCCTTTGAGATAAGTAGGCTAAATAGCTCCATTTCCCGGCTAAGGAATGAGGCCCAGGAGGTTAAGATTTATTCCTTCCAAACAACGAGGTCTCCCTCACATCTGCAGCTCCTGGGTAGTGCAGCATCAGAGCTGGGGAAGTGGAGGTGATAAGAATGGCTTTTCCAACAGTGATGGAGACCAGCCGTTGCCTTGTTTCCCTCCCACTGGGCTCTGGTTCTGCGAGGAGCCTGCTTCCCACCCAGGCTGCCTACCTTCTTCTCTAAGTCAGGCTCCCTGAAGGTCAAGAGGAACTTGCGAACATGCTCAGACCGCAGCCTGTCGATGCTCCTGGCATCGATGGCACGGCCCAGAAACTCATCCACTTCATCCTCGGGGTTTGCACTTTCCTGGGCATTCCTGGGGAGCAAGAGGGGCAGACACCAGGCAGGCTGACCACCAGGGGGTGCCGCTAACTGATGGCTCTGCCTGTGCTCAGGGATTCAGCAGAGAGACCCAGATCAGCCCTAATAAGATGTGGGGAAGATGAGACTGAGGCCAGGACCCCCTCCTGACACCTGCACACATGGGTAGAAAACTGCCAAAGTCTCAGATCCACTGGCTGGGGCCTCGCCAACAACAGGCTTTTCTGACTCTGTTGATGTATTAGGATGTTATCATAAGACTAGAGGCCCAGTGCACAAAATTCATGCACAGGTGAGGTCCCTAGGCCTGGCCCATGATCAAAGCCAATCAGGTTCTCTGCCTCTGCACCTCCCCATCTCCTTCTTCCCTCACTGCCTGCATGCCGCCACCCACCCCCAGTTCCCTGTCCCAGCCCAGGGACCCAGCCCCATTCAGGCAATCAAGGCCTGCCAGCCAGGGAGAGGAGCCAAGAGGTTGGCAAGCAGGCCCCATCAGCCATCGGGGCCTGCGGGCTGGGGGCATCTTCTGCCCCCTGGTGGTGAATGTGTGTCATAGCGACCAGTGGTCTGGTTGTTCTGGTCATTCCATCATAACGGTCACTTAAGCCGTTATATATATGATTTACTATGGAAGGTTTCATTGTTTTCTCCCACAGGTAACAGTCTCTGCTCTGTCCTTTCTGGCTGTACCATCATCCAGAAATGAAAGCCAAGATCAAGAGCTGAGACTTCTGCCCGGGGACTGTGGCCATGGTGCCCTAACCTGGCTCAGGCACTCTCTGGGAAGGCTGCATGATCTTTGGGTGCTGAACTAAAATGACATGAGATTTCTGACAGCCCCTGAGAATTGGCAAGTGACATTCCCTCAGGGCACTGGGATGTGGCTGGGCACTATGTGTGACCACTGTGGCAGGCCTGCACTTTCCTAAGAGCTGCACACACGTGTGTGTGTGTACACTTTCATGTGTAGACTGTGCACACATGTAGTTTTATGTGTGCACACGTGTGCACGTGTGGAGTTGAGACTGAATATGGGCAATGTTGGGGCCCAGCCTCTCTACTGGGTGGCCCGGGATGGCCATCTCTTATCTGCCGTGAGCTCCGGACACTTAGGCAAGACTGCGTGTGGGCTCCTTCCCCATGGAGCGTGGGAAAACATAGCTATGAGGCAGATCTGAAGCTATGCCCCAGGAATCATAAAGGGCACGTCACTCACTTGTCCTTGGGGTCTTCGAAGCCCTAAAAGAGAGGGACAGAGAAAGGAGATGAGTGTGAGAACAGAGGACTGGACACAGAGGCTTCCAGAGATGGGGCTGTGGGAAGGGGCAGCTCATTTCTCTCTGCAGTTCTCCAAGGAGCTTGGACATAAGAGAAGGTTGTCACTCAGCAGCTCTTTCTTCTATCCTTCCTCCATCCTCCCTCCTATCCTTCCTCCATCCTCCTTTCTATCTTCCCTTCCATCCTTCCTCCATCCTCCTTTCTATCTTCCCTTCCATCCTTCCTCCATCCTCCCTTCCATCCTTCCTCCATCCTCCCTTCCATCCTTCCTCCCATTCTCCCTTCCATCCTTCTTCCATCCTTCCTCCATCCTCCCTTCCATCCTTCCTCCATCCTCCCTTCCATCCTCCCTTCTATCCTTCCATCCTCCCTTCCATCCTTCCTCCATCCTCCCTTCCTTCCTCCCTCCCTTCTTTTGGTGAATACAGCTGGGTTCTCCGTATGGAACAGGCTCTGTGATTGATGCGGGGGCGGGGGGGGGGGGGTTCCCTGCTTTCCTTTCATCCACTGGCAAAATCCATGTGTCTAAGTTCTTCCTTGTTCCACACCTAACTCCTTGTCCTATTCCCCAACCTCCTGTCCCTTCTCCTCCTGGATCCTGGGCTTGGTGGGTCCTCTCCCAATTCTGCCACTTATTCAGATGGAAATAAGAGAAAACCCAAAGTCAATCAAGCCCCACACATGTGCACACATGCGTGGACACCCCCACTTCTACACACACACACTACCCCACTGAGCACATACAAAATCTCCTAGGACTTCACAAGTTCTGATGTAAGAAAACTAAACCCTGGTTACCTACAACAGCTTTTCTGGTATATGAGGATCAACATGTTCATTATTATTATTGATTTCAGAAAGGAATGGAGAGGGAGAGGGAGAGAGAAACATCAATGATGAGAGAGAATCATTGATCGCCTGCCTCCTGCACACCCCACACTGGGAGGTTGAGCCCGCAACCTGGGCATGTGTCCTGACCAGGTATCAAACCATGACCTCCTGGCTCATAGGTTGATGCTCAACCACTGAGCCACACCAGTCAGGCCCAACATATTCTTGTAAGACCAGAGTTGGCTGAGGACCCAGGAGTGAGGAACCCGCCTGGCCCAGGTTTGACTAATGTTCTGATGTTCACACATGCAGACAGCGTGAGAGTGGGAAAGCTCCTCACTGGTTGCCAAATTCAAAGTCCTGATGAGAGTTCATCATCTATAATGTCCACAGAGCGACAGCTGTGTGCCAGAGTGGAGGGAGGACTCCCTAATAAAGGAAGGTGGAGACCTGGAGGCCGAGGGGGAGGTGACAGCAGCCCCTGGACGGCCCATTTCCAGGGAGGCTCAGGTTGCCAGGGCCAGGCAGAGGATGGCCTCCCGCCTCTGGGCCTGGTAGGAAGCACACTTCTGGGCAAACAGGAGGATGGCACATGCCGGCTAAACCCAAACTCCCAATGAGCATGCCTGTCTTCATTCCCACGGAAGACATGGCTCAAAAACACGCCAAGTGGGACTTATGTTGGTCTCCATGAGACAGAGCTGCTGGGTGCGGAAACAGGCATTGGGTCCACGTGCCCCGAGGGGCTCTGTCTCTGTTCCCGGAGGGCTCCCAGGGGCCTTTGCAGCCTCTAGAGGTACATCCAAGCATTCAGCTGTGGGCTCTGAGCTTCTCCCGGGCTGCCTGGCAGTTGTCTCCTGTCCTTTGAGAATCACTGGGCCCTCCATCCAGGCTGCAAGACCCACTCACTTCACTGTCCTAGCCTTGGGCCTGGCTTGAGGGGTTGTGTCACTCTGTGAGCATTCCCCTGGTGCAGGCCCAGGCCGGACACTCCCGAGATCCTGGGGAGCACAGATGAGCAGGCAGAGGAGCTGGACTGGGGTTCCCTAGGGAACAGGGAGAGAGAGACACTGGGATGCTGAATTGCACCCCAGGAGCTGGCAAGGATTTTACTCTGGGACTGAGAACCCTGCTGTTTTATGCCTACAGCTCAAAAATACACCTGACATCTAGAATAATAAAAACGTAATATGCTTATTAGACTGGACATCCTTCTGGACAAAGCCTTGGCGGGCGGGGGCTGAGCCCCTTGCACGAATTTCATGCATGGGGCCTCCAGTGTTTGTAATAAACCTGTTTCTGACTGCCCACTGCTCCTTTGATTGTCTACTGGGGCTGGTGTTGGCGGGGTCCATTCTGAGCTCACCGGGGGCCTTATGTGTGGAGAGCTCAGCCTTTGCCTGGGGCGGAGAACTGACAACAGTCAGAATACACTTTGGTCCATAAACCATGGCAGGTGGTCATTCAGAACACCGCCCAACGGCCCGGGTTCCAGCCCTCTGATCTGCTTACTAGTTCTAGGACAAGGGTCCTCAGCCCAGCTGCCAGGGCCCTGAGACGGGTCCTTGTGCTGTGTGTCTCAGCACTTCTGGGGAGCAGTCGGCTCAGCTCAGGGCTTCTCTTTGGTTCCCGATTCCTCCCTTCAGACCTAAAGCGTTAGCTCTTGCCTGGTGTGTGCAGGGACACTGGGGGTGTCTGTCCCCGGAGGCAGGCAGGGTCCCTTGCGATGGGGGTAGCACCCTATACCAGCCTCCATGCGTGCAGTCTGCACACACCCACCCGCTGGCTGCAGGGAGAGGGGTGTTTCTCTGCACAGTGGGCCAAGGGGACCATCACCTGGCACTTGCCAACAAGCACTGAGATGGTTTCTGAGCATCTGAGTCAAAGGGTGGGGTTCAGCGGCCTGGGAAATGCAGCAGGTGCTGGAAGCTGAAGCCCCCCCAGCTCCCCAGGGCCTCACCCTGGGCCCAGTCAGCTAAGTCTGCTTCCAACCCTTGCCAGTAAGCTCTGCCGAAAGGAAGGAGGGAGGGGCTTTGGTAAGTGTGGGCTTAGGAAACCCCAAAGCTCAACTCAGCTCGCCAAGAGATGGCGGGGATCATGGAGGGAGCCCAGAGCAAGTAGGCAGGCAATCTGGCTCCTCGTCCAAAGTCCAGGCGCTCGTTTTGCGGCTCTCCAGGGGCTGGGCCCAGCCTCACCCACAGGAGGCCCTCCCTAGAGAGTGCTGCCCACACAGTGCCCTGCCAGTCACTCACCATCCGCTTCATCTCCTTGGACACCTGGTTGCCGCCCAGGTGGTTGTAAAAAGGGCGCTCGGCTCCCCAGTGTGGCGGGTTGTGCCCGATGGAGTTGGCTCTCTGGCGATTCATCTTGGCGATCATGGCCTTCTCTTCTTTCTGCGAGAGCAACACAGATGTGTCAGCCTGTGGGCAGGGCAGGGCTCACCCACTCAAACCCGAGTGGAGTTTCTCATCCCCCAGGTGCCTAACCAGACGCCCAGGGGTTAAGGCAGCTGCCCCTCTTTTCTCTGCACAGCCTGGAGCCCAGAAGTCTGCTAAGATCCTAGAGCTCGCCCAACAAAGCATCCTGAGCTCCCCAAACTTCCCAAAGCCGGCCCCGGCTGGCGCAGGAGGAGCAGCAGAGCAGGAAGCAGTCGGGCCTGGGACACCTGTCATTCACCGGAATTCTCAGGGGTGGGCCGACCCAGGCCTGTAAGTGTCTGGAGTGACAGAGGGAGGGGAAACCTGGGGTTCCAATCTCTGCTAAACTTACCCAAAATAGGTCCTAGGAGAGCGAAAGTGGGACAGGCCCTGCTGCCCAGAAAGCAGCTTCCAGAGGTTTGGGCCATTAGAGTAGGAGATTCAAGGACTGATGTGCATTGTACAAACACACAAACAGGGCCTCAGCCAGACATGTGCCAACCACATCTCTTCCGTCCGCCTGCCCATTCATCCATCCAAACAGGCTCCGCTGAAGGTTTGGAGAGCCCCTGGCCCCAGGCCTGGGAAGGAGTGCACTGGATTAGGGGTGCGGAGGGAAGGGGGCGGACTGTTCCAGCTGACACTGCTGGGGGTGGGGGGAGGCTATCACTGTCTGTCTGTCTGTCTGTCTCCATTTCATCCTTCCTGGGTCACTTGTAAAGTGGGAAGAGCGAGACCCAAAGAGCCCAGTGCCGAGGGCAGAAAGATGGGGCTCCCCGGGGTCTGAAAGCAGGCAGAGGGCAATGTGGGAGGAGGGTCCCGCTCATTTATATTCTAGCCAAACAACAAGCACATGTTTAAAAATGTGTCAGCTAAGCCCCAATGTGTCAGCTCTCTCCACAGTGCCTTCCATCCCCCACCCTCGCATCACAGCTCCCTCAGAGGCACCCACAGCCCACTGTCGTGCCTGGGGAGGGGGCGGCACCCCAAAGAGCCCTGCCTCCTTGAAAACCAACTTAGCTCTGGTCCGAGACTTTCCCTGAACTGTTCTCACAGCTTAGTTTCGCCCTGAGTCTGACTCCTTAGGAAGGAAACGAAGCTTTTCTCTACCACAGGGCTCTGACCAACATGAATCCAACGGAAAGATCCACTAGGAAAAGGCATTTCGATCTTGGGAGAAAAGGGAAATGTTCTCATCATTCACTTTAAAAATTAAGGACCTGGAACATGACACTATAAAAATAGAACCCTGAAGTCTGCTGATAATTCAGTCTTATATTTTGAAAAATGTGGGCTGAGACAAAAGGAGGACAAAGAAAGAGACTAGAAAGTGAAAGGGGAAGAGACAGAGGTTCAAGAAACAAAGGGTCACAAGTTCTGAGAGAGAGAGAGAGAGAGAGAGAGAGAGAGAGAGAGAGAGAAGAGAGAGGGGGAACTTTGTCCCAGCAATAGCAGAGAAGTGAGATGAACATATGGGGGACAGATCTCCTTGTGGCCTCATTTCCAGCTCATGACCTTCCGAAGCATTGCGGCTAACTGTGCATTCTTTGGATCAGAAGTAAATTGAAAACATTCTCTCTTCGCAGGGCTCCTGTAACTCTGCTGTCCTTCCAGGGACACAGGAGCCATAGCTGTGCACAGAATTCATGACTCGACTCAAGAAGAGAAGGCAGAAGCAGGCCAAGGAAAGTCCCTCCCCAGAGAATGGAGCCCCTGAGCCTCCTCGCCCCAGCCCCTGCCCCCAGCCCGCAGCCTCCAGCTCTGGCCCCCGGACCCGCTTCTGGGTGCAGCGCAGGATGAGGAAGGTCTCTATACTGTGCTCCTTGAGGTAGGCATTGCGCTCGCCCCCACAGCCTGGCTCCACCTCGTAGTCCCCGTTCAGGTAGTTGAGTGTGGCCTTGGTGATGTGGATGCGTCTACAGGTGCAGAAGAAAGCAGGAGAGGAGGGAGAAAATGTGAATTCAGAGCTCGAGCTGCCAGGAACCCAGATGCACCAACTCAATCCTGATTCCAAGTGTGGCTCAGAAGCCAACCCCAGCTCGATCCCCACTTGACGTCCCCACTTGATCCCCTCCAATGTCATCAAATGGCTCAGGTAGGGTCCGTCCCAGCTCACCACCCCCTGGCCACACAACCTCACATCTATGGTACATTGTTATAACAATACAACACGTTCTTACCCTGCCAGGAACACAGCCTGCAGCCTCAGACTTTGCAAACCTGGCCAAGAGCCAGCAGGGGCTCCTACCGACTGCTGACTGCGCCCAAACCCCCACCTGGCATGAACGCCCTCCTTAACACAGGCTTTTCCCACTGGTCCCTAAAAAGCCATCTGTTCTACTTTGATTCCTTGGACCTACTCTGTTTTCCTGTCCTGTATCTGTCCTCACCCCACCCCTCAGCCTGACACTCTCCCCACCTTCCTCATCTGTCCAAATCCTGCCCATTGTCCTGGCCAGCTCATCCCACCTCCTTTCTGCCCCGGATACCCCAGAACTTATCTGTGGGTCCTCCCTCCTCCAGAGCTCTGCCCTACCTCCCGCATCTCACCAGCCACCGCGCTGTGTATAAAGGGTTTCTGGGTGAAGACTCAGGAAGCTGACCCGATGCTCCCTACCACTTACCCCGGTGTCGGTGTCGTGCAAGGAAATTGTCAAGTTGAATAGTTTTTGCTTAAACTCTGCCACCCCCAGGGTTTCAAGCGACTCCATGTTGCCCACTCCAGCCCCACTCCTCACGACTGTGGCCCTGAGACTGGGGGTGGGGGGGAGGCTAAGTTGGGGCCCTGCCCACAGCCCTCACTCACCCAGCCTTGCCTCCAGCCTCCATGTGGTTGGCCAGCGTGACGTCGTTAGACCAGACGTCGAACTGCCACTTCCTGAGACCAAGGACACCGCAGTGTACTCGCCCGCTGTGAATTCCCACGCGCATGTTCACGTTCACCCCTGTCACCTCCCGGACCAACCTGGGGATGGAGCAGGGGTGAGGCTGGGAGAGGGTCATGGGCCAGGCACACAGAGTGGGGATGAGGCTGGAAGGCAGGAGGTCAGGGGATGTGTCAGAAGGTGCAGGGGTCAAAAGTCATTTCTCTCTGGGCCAGTGGGAACCCAGTCTGAGACCCTCCAACCTGCAGGGTGGGGCTGGGCGCTGGAGCTCAGGAGCTGTGAACTGTGAGGTGCTGCTTCCTGGATTGGCCACAAGGTGGCGGGACACCTCACACTAAAACCCACGCCCCACGGCTTCCCCCCACTAGAGCACCAGGAACCATTGCTACCCTCAGTCCATGACATTGTGTTTTGAGAATGCAAATGAGCATTCGTGCCAGCTTGAGCCAGATGGGGAACTTACAGCCAATACGTACCCCCTTCACATATGCTCTTGGCTTTACCCTCATCGCTGGGCAAGAAAGGTGGGTGACTGAGGACATGTGTCTGCTCAGGAAAGAAGGGGAGCCTAGGCAGGGTGAGGACTAGGTGTCCCTGATGGGCTAGAAGACAGCTCCAGTCAGTCCCTGCTACCCAGGGGGTCCCCAATGGACTGGCAGAGCCTGCTGTTGGGAACTGGTGACTGGCACAGGTGGAGGCCATCCAGGGAGTAGGTCAGAGATTGCATCCTCTGTGGGGAAAGGAGTAGGACAGACGCTATCCATTTCCAGGTCTGTGTCTGGACCCAGGGTCAGTGCAGAAGGGTTCAGGCATTCTGGGGTAAAGTACACAGGACGCACTTTTTAGGGACCTGGCCCCTCCCAGACACCCTGGGGATGAGCCCACCCAGCCAGCTGTGGGCCAATAGTCTGATTTGGCGGGCTGACCACGAGGGCTCCAGCCCACCCCACCAGAGAGAGGCTGACACCCACTCTTCAGGGAATATTTATATCATCCATTACTTCTCTTATCCTGGGACCAAGTCTGCAAATAGTTTACTGGAGCCATTCCTTCCATCTGGCCTCTGGCCACTTGCTTAGGTTGGTGCTATGTCATTCCACCTTTCTGGCTTTCCTCCAGGGCCACCTCCTCCAGGAAGCCTCTCTAGGTCTTTTCAGTGTAATCAATGGCTGCCTCCTTCACACCTCCCACCACAGTGCACCTTACTTTTCTTTTTTTTAAATATATTTTATTGATTTTTTTTTTTTTTACAGAGAGGAAGGGAGAGGGATAGAGAGTTAGAAACATCGATGAGAGAGAAACATCGATCAGCTGCCTCCTGCACACCTCCCACTGGGGATGTGCCCGCAACCAAGGTACATGCCCTTGACCGGAATCGAACCCGGGACCCTTCAGTCCGCAGGCCGATGCTCTATCCACTGAGTCACATCGGCCAGTACACCTCTCTTACCTGGTGGCATGCCTGGGCTCAGGGCATGGAGCCCCAGCCTCTCCCCCTCAACAGACTCCACACTTGTGGGTGAAGGACTCACTGGTGAGCCCAGGCCCACAGGGGTACTCAGCAAGCACTGCTGAATGGAATGGAGCCAAACTTACTGGACCCAGCCATTTCCTGGCCATTGACTCTGACCTCTGACCTTGCCCCCTGTGGCTTTCCCTCTGCCCCTGCCCAGGCTACATCTAAAGTTCAAAGTTACTGCATCTGGATGCAACCTCTGACCTGCTCCCTGGGTGGCATGTAAGCTTGGCTTGTTCAGGATTTCCAATGACCAGGGGGCTCCTTCTATGGCCAACAATGACCAAAAATTGGCCCAAACCCTTTCTGCTATACTCCCAGGATGGATGGGTTTTCTTAAAGGGGAACACCTGTGTTTGACTCTCGCTGCCTCAGAATATTACCCTGGAGAGCTAGTTACCTGGGAGCGCAGCCTTTCTCATCTGGGAAGAAATGGGGGGTGGGGGGGGTCCTACGCCCACCCGGGTGACGGTGAGGACACGAGGGACTACTGCGGGGCAAGGCAGAGGAGACCCAGCCCCTCAAAGCCCTCCCTTCCTGCAGGACACGCTCCCTCGCTCCCTTGGGGAAAGCTTCCTGGCTGCTGTGGGTCAAGGGAGCCTGGGAAGAGGCTCAACACCTGCAAACCAACACTCCCACCAGGCCGGGTGCTCCTTGGGAGACGGCTCTGCCCCACTGCTTCCGGACTCCACTGGTCCAACCAGGTGGCCAGTCAGTTATGTGGGTCAGTCCGCCGGCAGACAGGCGGTCTCCCGGGAGATGGACAGACCCCAGAGACGGACAGATTCCCTGCATATGGGCAGTCCCCCTGGAGACAGGCACTTACGAGATGGCCTCGATCATGTCCATGCCCATCTCCACGCAGCAGTGGGCGTGGTCAGCCCTCGCTTCAGGCAGCCCCGAGACACAGTAATAACAATCCCCCAGGATCTTAATCCGTAAACAGTGATTCTCCTGGAAAGCAAATTAATTTTAAAAATTAAAAATAGCAGGAAAGTGAAGTGGGAGGTAAAGAAACGGGAAGCAAACAGATTCACTCCATGCCTGGAATAACTTGCCTTTTAGGGTAGTGAGTACAGACCCAGTCCCCATGAGGGCCCCGTCCTGGGACAGGGACAGGCTTATCAAAAGCCTTGGGGACAGAGGACAGGCTGAGCAGCCCTCAGGGAAGCATTCCAGCTTCCCCAAGCTTGGGAACTCACTTTCATGACCCCTGCAGAGGCCCAAGAGGGGTCTCCCGCCCCGGGGGGGGGGGTGTCACTTCCACTTTGTTCCAAGGTGGAAGAGTCCTCTCTCTGGAAGCCCATGGCAAGTGGGGGTGGGGGGTGGGGGGGCAGGCTGTCTGCAGGCCAGCTGGGGTCCAGACTCATTCTCCCATCACTCGCCAGCCTCACCAGGAAACTGGCTCTATGGCACCTCATTTGTCCCGTCAAACAAATTCCTCGGGAAATCGGGGCAGTGTTCCCCGCAGGCATCCCATCCCTCCCACTGACGGAGGGCTCACTCACAGCATCTCCAGCTGAGTGTGTGGCCAGGGCTGATGCAGGGCGTGAGCACACCGCCACCTGCGCCAGTCACCAGTTCCCAACAGCAGGCTCTGCCAGGCAGGGCACACCCTGGCCTCGTGCCCGCCCCTGGGGTTCATTGGGTCCTGCCCACAGCACCCTCCCTCAGGCAGCCCAGATCAGGCCTCCCGCTGGCCCTGGCGGGCACGGCAGGGTGTCTCACCGCAGCTAGCTTGTCGAAGCGGGCGAAGAGCTCGTTGAGGGTCATGACCAGCTCCTGGGCAGTGCACTGGGATGCCAGGCTGGTGAAGCCCTCGATGTCAGCGAACAGGATGCTGGGGAAACAGGCGGAGGAAGACCCCAGTGAGGGAGGATGGATGGCAGGGGGGCACAGCCAGGGCCAGCCTAGGGTTCAACCACGAGTCCTGGGGGCTCTGTGTGCCTCTGGGGAGAGAGCCACAGAGGCCCAGCCTGGGGGCCCAAGCATGTGGATGCAGGAAGCAGCTGCAGTCCTCCCTGGGCTCTAGCTGCTACCCGGGAGCAGAAGGGGGCCTGGCAGGGGGTGTCAGCCGGAGTTCACCACAGACCAGGCCCCTGAGCCTCATCACTCTTGGGCCTGCGCCTGTTGGACCCGAAGCCACCTCTCGAGAGGCCCACCGGGGATGGGACTCTGGGGCGTGGACCAGAACCAAATGGCGGCCTCACTGCATACACATGGGACTCCAACCCCGAGCTCTCTGTCCCAAAGAAACCCTCTAAAGGGACGGCCTGGAGGAAGCCTGGGGGCAGGTGAAGGGGGACACAGCCAGGAGGCGTCCCTGGAAGCCCCAGCTCCTCATCATCACCTGTCTCCCTCCCCCTCACCTCGACCTGGTGCCCACCAAACGCACCAGCCGGTCCCTATGTTGTCGACACACTGCGGATCTTCTATGTTTCTGAGGCTCATGTTTCCAAGACTGAAACACCTTCCCTTTGTTTCAGAGAAGATGACCAGAGGTGAGGACCCAGCGCCAGAATGTATCAGGGCCCCTAGAATTTTTTTCTTGCAATGGACACACAAGCGCAGTGACTCTCACGTGCTGAGCGACTCCCGGGCCGCATGGGCTGGCTGCGTCCGTCTCACGGAAGATGCCGGAGACCGCGGCACGGCGGGCTCCCCCAGGCCTGTGCTGCTTCCACACAGCCCGGCCCCCGCGGCTCCAGACCTGAGCCCCGCTCTAAAGGAAGGATGTAGGACTAAACATACGTTGTCACTTTACTCTGAAAATGTGTGGGTGCAGTAAACATGTCTTTATTCCCCCGTCTGACACCCTCTGGCAGGCAGGTCCCGGTCAGGTTCTCACACCCCAGCCACCAGCCCCTGCGCGAAGCACCCAGGTGCCAGATCCTGGGCAGTCCTAAGCTAAGGTGACCAGATTTAAAGCGGTACACCATTGATGGGGGGGCGGGGGTTCTTCTTTTTTCTTTCTTTCTTTTTTTATTTTATTATTACTTAAAATATTACAAAGAGTAATCAGGACTTTTTTAAAACGCAGCGGGACGCGGGACAAACTGTTAAAAATCGGGACTGTCCCGCCAAAAGCAGGACGTCTGCTCACCTTATGCTAAGCCCACATACGTCGTCTCACCTCTTTCTTCCCACAATAAAGGCTTTTGCCTGCATTTTCCCCTCATTCTGCCTCCTGCCCAACCCTGGTGCTTTCCTGCCTGGACTCCAGGACATGGTGTGCCCTCAGCCCTCGGGAAGTGTAGCAAACTGTCTTTTCACCACACCTGGATACTAATGAAACCTACATTTAAAAACAGTTGGGTCCTAACCGGTTTGGCTCAGTGGATAGAGCGTGGCCTGCGCACTCAGGGGTCCCGGGTTCGATTCTGGTCAAGGGCATGTACCTTGGTTGTGGGCACATCCTCAGTGGGGAGTGTGCAGGAGGCAGCTGATCTATGTTTCTAACTCTCTATCCCTCTCCCTTCCTCTCTGTAAAAAACCAATAAAATATATTTTTTTAAAAACAGTTGGAATAGGGGGAGGGCAGGGGACTGTGTAATACTTTCAACAATAATTATTTAAAACAAAACAAAAACAGTTGGACACTGTTCTAAGCACTTTACATGAACTCATCTACGCTTCTTTCACAGGTGAAAAAACGGAGACCCAGACAGGTTGAGCCACCTACCCAAGGCCACACAGGCAACCTAGCTCCATAGCCCAGGAGTTGGACCAATAAACAGTTGCTGTCTGATGGCCCACAGTCGTCTTAAGGGCATAAAGGCATCTGTCAGTGGTCTGGCATTACGCACATGGCAGAGGGAGGCGATGGGCACATGAGCTATTGAAGGTGGGCACGCACTCAGCGGCTGCTTGACAGCTCCCGAGGGGCAGTGGACACAGGGAGTGCCCCCTGGAGCTTCAGCCAGGCTGTCACCTCCCAGGGCAAGCACCGGAGGGCAGCCCCAGGTGCTGAGCCCAGCGCTGTTTCCCGGCATCCAGGGTCCTCTAGCCACTCAGATCCCAGCCTGAATCAGCAAAGACAACTGCAGGAGGAAAGCCAAAGACAGTGGGAAAATGCGGGGACATGATGAGAGATGAGACAAGTGAGGGGAAAGAGAGAAAGTGGGGAGCAGGAGGAGCGAAGGGGGACACACTGTCTTTTCAGGCCACAGGACTCTGGACATCAGACAGCTGCTGGGGAGGGGGTTGCGGGCAGCCATGTGCAGAGTGCTCAGAGATGAAGGGGAGTCGGGATCACCACAGCGCTTTGATGCCTGGTGTCTGACATGCAGACAGGCTCAGCGCCGGCCCAGGGAGTCTCCGGGCTTGCGGCACGCTGGCGGGAAAGGAGTGAGTGAGGGAAGCTAAGGGTTCCAGGCCCTGCTCTGGCTTCCTAACCAAGTGCAGACCCCATCCTGGCCCCGCTGCTACTTCCCGAGCTCCATCACTCAGGCAGCGGCCCCACTCCACCCAGGAGGCAGGAAAAGGTCTCTCCTCGCCCGTGAACAGCACCCTCACAGCGCTGCTCTGGACATCCTTCGTTGACTCAGGAAATCAAAGCACGCTGGGGTCAAAATTAGCTGCTTCAGAGTCAAGGAGCGCGGTCAGCTGACCTCAGGATTTCCAATGCACAGCCAGTGATGCCAGGCCCAGCAGCTGTGCCCCTCTGTGTCCAAGGCTGGTGAGACCCCATAATAGGAAGGAAAAACGTCCCTGGGCTTGGCAGAGGCAAGGTAAGAAGAAAAAGAGAAGGAATCGCCTGAGGCAGATGTGTGTGAACCAGGGCACCTACCCAAACTCACCTAAGTCCCTCAGGCAAGACAGGTGCCTGTCTGCCAGGCGTGGACACGGCCAGGCCTGGGCCACCCTCCTTCCCCACACGTGCCCTCGCTGGGCCACAGGGAGCACTCTTCTGCACTGCAGGGAGCACTCACCCTAGACCCGCGGTCCATAGGCCTGGGGCCTGTCAGAACCACCTGGAAGCTTCCATAAGGAGAGATCTCAGAGCCCCCCCCACCCCGGTCCCCCCCCCCCACTAAGATGCTAACTTGCTAGGCCTGGGGTGGGGTTCTGCTACTGATTATTTTTGTTCTGCTTTATTCTAAGTTTCCCTGGTGATTCTAAGAGGCAGCCAGGGTTAAGAACCCTGTACTAGTTCAAATGTCACCCTCCCAAGGCAGCTTCCACCATCCTATGTCACTCTACAGCCCCTCCCACGTGTCTCTCTTCCCTGCCGGTTTTCCCTCCTTGCGCTTTTCACCATTTAATATACTCTTTATATTACTGTGGTGGTTACTTATCATTATGCTCCTGTCTGTCCCTCCTCCTAGGAAGTAAACTCCTTAAGAGGGGGGGAGTTTGATCGGATTCATTAACTGCTATATCTCAGCCCCACACGATGTCTGGCACAGAGTAAATGCTCAATAAAATGTGCAATGGACTGACCGAATAAATGAGGAGCGGTCATGTCTACTTGCCTTCTGCTCTATCTGTCCCCACCCCCACCCCCACATATACATCTAGCATTGTATCCAGCACACAGTAGGTGCCTGTATTCGTTTCCTAGGGCTGCTGGAACACAGTACCACAAACTGGGCGGGGGGCGGGGGAGAGGGACTTAAAACAACAGAAATCTATTCTCTCACAGTTCTGGGGCTAGAAGTTTGAAAACAAGATGTCAGCTGGGCCATGTTCCCTCTGGGCTTCTGGGTACAAGCCTTCCTTCCGCTGCCTGGTGGTCGCTGTCAACCCCTGGCCCACAGCGGCTCCACGCTCATCTCTGCCTCTGTGGGTCTTCCCAGGGCAGGGTCCTCCTTCAGATCCGGACACCAGTCGTTTTGGATGAGGGGCCCGCCCTCCTCCAGCCAGACCCCCTCATAACTTGATTTCATCTGCTAAGATTCTACTTCCAAATATGGTTACACTCACAGATGCCAGGGATCTCAACATACCTTTTAGAGGGACAAAATTCAGCCCGCAAGTGTCTAATATACTGGCTGAATAGAAAAGAATAGTCACAGTTTCAAAGCAACAAAGCAACAGAACCAACAGCTCTAGTAGCCCTTCCTTCTCCTCCGCGGGCCTCTGAGAGCCCCAAGCATGAGACACGGGGCCCAGGGCCACAGGTGCCCCAGGAGATACTGGACACATGGAGGTGTGCGGGCCTCCGAGTGGCTTAGAAGCCTGACCCAGCCCTCCAGTCTTCCTGGGATCTCCTTTTCCAAGGCCCCTCCGGGACCTTCAGCAGCTGCTGAGGAATCAGGGAGGGCGGGCTGCTACGGAGCCTTCTGTCGGAAGATAGGACAGAGCAAGCAGCCAGCCGGGCGGAGGGAGCTCAAATCAGGGCTTCTACCCCACAGGGCAGCGTCAACAGGCCTCAGAGACCCCCAACCCCAAGCCCTGCAGCCTCTCCCACACGTTTGTGAAAACACCACCAACTCCACATCCCCCTGCCCCCCTGAGAGTCACAGTCCCCTGCCATGGGGGCCGGCGGGATTCTGCTTGGTGACTGTCACTTTGGGAGGCTGCTGCTGGATGTGGTTTACCCAAGGCAGACTGTTCACTGGCCAGCGTCCCTGCTCTGCTTCTGGGTCATTCTGAAGGCCGTTTCACAAGCAGCCAGGGTCCAGACATGCCGCAAGGTGCTAATTCATCGATTAGCTCCCACTTGAGAGCTCATGCTGGCAATGTGAGCAGAAGCGGGGCGGGCCCACTCTGCGGGGCGCGCCTCCCTAACTGCCCGCTGTCAGTCACTCGAGGCCCCTGCATTCCACTCCAGAGGCAGGAGCGGGCAGGCGCCCATCCCAGTGACCACAATGGGCCCTTCAGCCATCTGTCACTGCCTCAGCCCAGCTTC